>CM046866.1:39652647-39937250 GCA_025617745.1 Heliocidaris erythrogramma | reverse complement strand
TTAATGTATAAGAGTTAATGCCAATATGGCTTTCAGGAAGATATATTTGCTGCGGTTATTTTTCAACAGTTTTGTTCCTGATAAACACACTTAAGGCTCAATATTCAAACCAAAGAACAGGTGAACTCTGACCTTAATTTACAAATTTAAATATGCATTGTTCAGTCAAATTCAGCACTGTTGTATTGATTGTAATAGGGACATGTAAATACAAAGTAAGCTTATCTTATTGATTGAAGGGGAAGCCATAGCAAATAAAAGAATTGACAGAATACACAATAGTGCCCAGTTTATTATATTGATTGCAACCCTCCTTAACAAAGGCCATGAATTTTACACAAAGGAGTCCACAGCTAACAATTACAAAAGGAGACCCTTTAGTGCAATAACCCCAACCAAGTCTTCATCATACAGGACGTTATCCCAATAAATATGTTGTAAACACACATATCACATTCATTATATGAAGTATCAATGATACAGGCAAAACGAAATGGAATATGTGGCACAAATTACAAAGAAAACAGAAAAATATAGATTGTAGAACACTTGAAGTTTTATAGAAAGAAAATTAACACATCCTTATGTAACATGATACATTTCCTATGGGTTAAAACAACAATTACCAGGCAAGAAAATGAATCAAAAACTCGACAATATAAATGGATTTCCTTTTTCCTAGTATCCATATTATTTTCCATATCTTGTACACAAAACCACTCAAGAAATGCAGGATCTCATGGCTCGATCCTTTGATGACAGGACTTACTTCAATAAGCCAATCTAGAAGGATAGCTCTCATTCTCTCTCCAATGATGGATGACTCTTTAGACAATCATGCTTCCTAGGATAGAGGGCCTCCTTTCTCGTCATGATACTCCAGACTTCGGGAAGCTCGTCCCAGTGTAGCAGGGGGATGGGTGAGGCTCGGTCTGATAAGTGGGCTGGAAAAAGGTTGCGGAATGTGACCCAGTTGGCTGAAAAGAGGAAAAGATAAGAAATATTATTGATGGCCATGTTCGTTCATTTGCTAAAGAGTTACGAGAAGTTGAGGTATTAAACAGAAATGAAAAATATCAATTCGTTACTCAGTGATAGTGAAGCTAATTTCCATCAATTTTTTTTTAATGAGCAATCAGCAAATGTAGAAAGCTGTCAAATATCATGCATAAAAATTCAGACATTATCTTTTAAGAACATACAATGCGACAACATGATCATTAAAATCAGCAATAAATAAAACCATCCAACATCAAATTGCGTAGAGCGAAAGTAAATGGGGGGGGGGGGGGATATGAATAGTTACCAGTGTCCATAAGTTCTTCAGAAGGAGTTGTTGGTTCCTTGTGGTGCATTGGAACTAGAAGAGATGTTTCTATTGACGATGACTCAGAGATTGGTACCCATCGGTTCTACAAAAAAATGATTATATATATTGAAGATAATAGCTAGCAATAAAAACATGGAAATGGATGGACATACATACATGTGTATGTACTAGAATGGATCCCTTGAATCCAGGGCAGTGTATTGCTAAGTACCAAGCCTGCACAGTACAACTTGGAGGGAGATCCCATTGAAACATGTATTGATTTCATAACACAAGTATCCATGGGAATTCAGTAAACCTAGCTTTATGACAGTTTTGTAAGACGCTGCCAGGATGTATACAGACCCATGTGAGATACATGAACATCATGGTAGTACTAGACATGCTGCTGGTGACAGAGTGACTGAATAATCCCAAGTTACATTATTATCCTTCCATCTCACCTCAATAAAACCACTCATCCATTCATAACAGTAAATAGCCAAGCCCCTATGATTTAACTGGGAACTAGCCAGTGCTGGCTCTCTCTCACACACAAACAATACTGAGGCTAATGTGACTTTGTTTCAGGCCTCCAAACACATGTGACAAAGCTAAGCTTTTATTCAATGAACTTAGAGCAGGTCTTTGTCTTGCAATGAAAGGGAATTTTCCAAAGAGTTAAGTCGCAATTACAGCTCCATGGGAGACAGATTAATCCAAACCTAACCAGTACATTAACCTTTAATCACATGTCAACACAGACAAGGATGTTATAATGTTCATGAAGGTATGCAGAGAAGGTTGTCACTGCATGAGTTTAAAATTTTCATACTCTGCAGAGTACTCTTTGGTCTGATATCAAATGTTTTTCTCCAAGTATAAGATGTCAAGAAATCTGGTGTCTTAATTTTGTTTTTGTTTTTTTTATTTTTTATTTTTTAATTTATTTATTTACACTGTATATATATATATATATAATATTTTTTTTAATTTTTTATTTTATTTTATTTTATTTTTTTTTTTATTTATTTATTTATTTATTTTTTATTTTTTTATTTATTTATTTTTTTTTTTTTGGGGGGGGGGCGTTCTATGTTCTTCTTTTATCCATTCTTTCAAAACCAGACTATATTTAAATTGACAGACATGACCTACATGCATAGCGAAAACTCCATGCCTAGAAAGGCACAAGCAGTTAATCTTGCTTTGCTGATTTAGAAAACAATATTTTCAGGGGAACTTTCAGTTTTAAGATAGTCACTGCATGTAAAATGGCCTGAAGTCTCTTCAAAATAATCTACATGTATACTGGGGAACACCATAACAATTGAACTCTATGTTTTCGTACAATTAAATCATCTCATTTACAATCATGTGGACTATGACTATGACATACTGTGACAAAACTGCAAGCAGATTTAGTACACATTAAATACCTGAATACTGCAAAGAATGGGATAATAATATACTCTGGATATATACTGGCCTTCCTGGGTTAAACTGAAACCCATAATTCTGCATTTCACTTTTACTAAGGCTAAAACATACCTGACAAGGTTTTTTTCTATGTGTTGTGTATGATAAAAAGTTCCAAATGGGGTCAGACCCCCATTTTTATTGCTTGCCCATCAGTGAATTTAGAGTAAAAGGCCCCCCCCCCCCCCAAAAAAAAAAAAAAAAAAAAAAAAAAAAAAATATAACTAGAAATATCACTGAAGATGATGATTAATACCCCCGCCCCGTGACAACAGCCTTTCTGGACTTTTGGTCAAAAACTGAGGAAGTAGTTTGATCCGGAAGATTTTTCCCTGATTTACTGCCATAGATATGCTGTTTCCATGGCAACGCAGCTTCCGACAAATCAAAAAAATATGTCTTGCACATCTTGCCAAGACCAATGTGCGTACCAAATTTCTTGATTTTTGGTCGAAAACTGAGGAAGTAGTTCGATCCGCAAGATTTTTCCCTGATTTACTGCCACAGATATGCCGTTTCCATGGCAACGCAGCTTCCGACACATCCAAAAAATATGTCTTGCACATCTTCCCACCAAGACCAATGTGTGTACCAAATTTCTTGACTTTTGGTCGAAAACTGAGGAAGTAGTTCGATCCTTGATTTTCTGCCATAAATATGCCGTTACCATGGCAACGCAGATTCCGACTCATCCGAAAAATATTTCTTGCACATCTTCCCAGTAAGACCAATGTGTGTACCAAATTTCATGACTTTCGGTCAAAAACTGAGGAAGTAGTTCGATCCGCAAGGTGTTTCCTTGATTTTCTGCCATAAATATGCCGTTACCATGGCAACGCAGATTCCGACTCATCCGAAAAATATTTCTTGCACATCTTCCCAGTAAGACCAATGTGTGTACCAAATTTCATGACTTTCGGTCAAAAACTGAGGAAGTAGTTCGATCCGCAAGGTGTTTCCTTGATTTTCTGCCATAAATATGCCGTTACCATGGCAACGCAGATTCCGACTCATCCAAAAAATATGTCTAGCACATCTTCCCACCAAGACCAATGAGTGTACCAAATTTCATGAGCTTGAAATTTGTGGTTACTTGCTAAACCCTGAACACTAACCCTAGGATTCGGGAGTCACCTAAAAATTCTTAAATATATACATGTACATAGAGGTCTATAATAGGAACCTAAATATATTTAGCTTCCTATTTTAGATATCTATATATATTCTTTTTTTCATTTTTGGTGGCTGTCGCAAAAGGAAGACTACCCGCATTTTCTATTATTTGGTTGTCTCCCATTAACATCTTTTTAAAAACTTTTAAAAACTTCGACAAGCACAAGGTACGATAATACGCCAGTGGCGGTCTGTACCAGACTGGAAGAAGAAGAAGTCTAGATCTACAATACATTGCACTTACCTCTATCCTAAATTGCTGTCTTCTTCTTTGAACTCCTTCGGATCTTGATACACTAGTCTAGAGTGATTAAAGAGAAAAAAAGTTGTGTTACATTTGTCCTGTGAAATCTAGCTAACCTGGACATAAATCCGTAGAATCTATACCCCCTTCGACCTTTTAAACTAATATCAAATGACAATTTTGGAAATGCCTACCGTGTCCTGTTCTCGCGTTTTCCTCTTTCGTGTACACATTTGAAGATTATTTTCTTCTGAAATGCACTCTGGTACTTGTTGATTGTCCTGTCTTGCTTGTAAACGGCCACTGAAATAAGAAGTAAATTTAGGGAAATGTTAAATTTGTATCTAGCATGAAACATGACCAAAAAAGTCTAGTCTATGACTAGTCTATGACTATGCCAGAAAAATATGGGAGGAGATAAGCAGTGCTGAACTTCGGCTTAGCCCCACTCACACATATGCAAGGTTATTGTAGATAACCCCGCACTTTGTACCTTCGTACCGCGATGAATTGCCTCTCATAGCAAGTGTGTGATATTCTGCACATATGTGTGCTGGAAAGGAGCAAGATCGTGGCCAAAAACAGCCTGAAAATTTCACTGGATCAAGATGATAAAGATCCTAAAAATGTAGAAGGAAATATTTCTCAAATTTTGCTGATTATATTGCCTATTGGTGTTTTTACACAGCCCCACATAATGAGGCTTTTGCTAAACAGTCGGGTAACGTCGCGTCGCGTTGGTAGAAATTTTCGAACATTTTCAGGAAGGTGTCTTCAAGGGGACAAATTGAAAAAGAGTCCATCTCAGTATGATTTTTCCCGTTTTCAGGCTAAAAACGAGGCTAAAAACGACAAACAAGGGAATAAAGAAAACAATAGAAGGATAATGCAAAGAAAAACATGAACTACATGTATAAAGAGAGAATAGAAGGGTAGGAAGGATGGAAGAAAATATGAAAGGAAACAAAGAATACAACAAAAGGAAAGTTGGAAAGTAAAAATAAGTGGATAAAAACAAAGAATAACATAAAGAAAGATAGAGACATAAATGATAGAAGGATAAAGATATTAAGAGTAACATAAGGAAAGATAGAAGAGAAGATGATAATTTGAATAAAGGAATAACATAACGAAAGAAAAGATGAAAGGAAAACAAAATGATAGGATAAAAGCAAAGAATGTTTTAAGGAAAGTAAGTAAAAATGGGAAGCAGAAAATGATAATAATATGAAAGATAGAGAGAGAAATGATAGAAGGATAAAGATTAACGTGAGGAAGGTGGGGAGAAAATGATAACAGGAAACAAAGAATATCATAACGAGAGGAAGGATGGAAAGATAATTGATAGAAGGATAAAAGCAAGAAATGACAAAGCGAGAGATAGAGAGAAAAATGATAAAAAGATAAATATAAACATGAAGAAAGGTGGAAGAGAAGATGATAAAAGGGAACAAAGAATAACAAAGTGAAGATGGAAAGCAATTAAAAAAAGAGGATAAAAAGAATAAATATAAACAGTAACATTATGAAAGATGGAAAACAAAATGATAAAAGCAATAAAAGAATAACGTATAATGAAAGGAAAGGTGGAAAGAAAAAATTAATAAAATGATTAAAAAACAACTGAATTAGTAATTATGCGATGCGTAATATATGTCCCCGGCAGAAGTGTAGATCTGTGGAATGGCTGTTAATTTATGTAATTTCTGATAAAACCTTCAAGATAAATGTGAGAAATGAAATATCAAATTAATGTTTTATGATTATAAATGCATTTTCTGTTGATTTTGAATAAATTACAATAAATTTGCATAATTAATGAATTTCAAAATTCTGTGTAGAGGTTTGACAGCCCCTACCCAGCCCTATCAGATAAAACAATCAGATTCAAAACACGGTGTGAAATAGAGAAGTAGCATTTTTCGTCGATTTTGAATAAATTTGCATAAATTTGCATAATTGATGAATTTCATGATTTTGTGTAGAAGTTTGGAAGCCCCCACTCAGCCCTATCAGATAAAACAATCAGAATCAAAATCGGCCAAGAAATGACGGAGAAGTAGCATTTTCTAACTTTTTGAGCACACACGGACGGACGGACGGATCTTTTTTTGTATTCTTTGTTTCCTTTCATTATATTTTCTTCCATCCTTCCCACCCTTCTATTCTCTCGTTATAGTTCATGTTTTTCTTTGCATTATCCTTCTATTGTTTTTCTTTTTCCCTTGTTTGTCGTTTTTAGCCTGAAAACGGGAAAAATCATACTGAGATGGACTCTTTTTCAATTTGTCCCCTTGAAGACACCTTCCTGAAAAATGTTCGAAAATTTCTACCAACGCGACGCGACGTTACCCGACTGTTTAGCAAAAGCCCATAATGATGGCTCCTTGAGTGACTTAGCCCACTCACACATATGCGAGGTTATTATGGCCTTAGCCTAACATTTCCTGATGATTTAGGCATGAGTTAGGATTTTCTTTCTTATTTCATGTAGGTCTAACTGTAGTTGAAAAAGGACAATGTACCTTTTCAAACGAGAAAAAAAATTGTTAGCACATTAAAATCATATTTGTGTCAAAAATAGTCAACTACTAACTAAGTTGTCAAATCATGCAAATAATATGTAAATAATAACCTGGGGTGTATTCTGAGAGTTATTTTATCTTGATTTTAGTGAAAAGATTTTATTTGTCATATAACAAATTTTAAATTGCAACATTTAATTGGTGTTTGCACAGATGAATTCCAAAGCCACTTTTGTGCAGTCATTAACCAATGATGCACCATATTAAAAAGTGTACATTTTGTTATGACAATTAAATTTTTTACACTAAAATCAAGATAAAATAAATCTCAGAATAAGGGGTGGTATTCTGACATTTATTGTATCTTGATTTTAGTGAAATAATTTTAATTGTCATAACAAAATGTATGCTTATGGCGCATCATTGGTTAATGACTGCGCAAAAGTGGGTGCCTACGCGGAATTCATCTGGTAGATCTTGTTACCACTAAGGCACTAACTTTAGGCCGTACGTTGTATGTCCGGACAGGTCATTTTTAAACAGTGAATTGAACAATTTTTCATGCAAATCATGACAAATTGTCACAAATCTTTCACAGGATAGGGTCAAGGTTGAAAATTATGTGAATTGTAAAATATTCACTGATTATTTGTTAAAACCTGACTGTAAATTTGACGCCCCATCCTTCTAACTTACTAAATCGAGGTCTAACGTTAGAGGTCGTCTAGTCTACTTGCAGACAAAATGTCAGTGAGTGACACCATGGTTCAACAACTCACCAAAAGTTGAAAATTGAGGCTAAGTTAGGTTGTTATTCAGGGGTGGTATTCTGAGTTTTATTTTATCTTTATTTTAGTGAAAAGATTTTAATTGTCATAACAAATTTTAAATTGCAACATTTCATTGGTGTTTGCGCAGATGAATTCCGCGTACGCACCCACTTTTGCGCAGTCATTAACCAATGATGCGCCATAAGCATACATTAAAATTATTTCACTGAAATCAAGATACAATAAATGTCAGAATACCACCCCTTTAATATTCTGAGATTTATTTTATCTTGATTTTAGTGTAAAAAATTTAATTGTCATAACAAAATGTACACTTTTTAATATGGTGCATCATTGGTTAATGACTGCACAAAAGTGGCTTTGGAATTCATCTGTGCAAACACCAATTAAATGTTGCAATTTAAAATTTGTTATGACAATTAAAATCTTTTCACTAAAATAAAGATAAAATAAAACTCAGAATACCACCCCTGAATAACAACCTAACTTAGCCTCAATTTTCAACTTTTGGTGAGTTGTTGAACCATGGTGTCACTCACTGACATTTTGTCTGCAAGTAGACTAGACGACCTCTAACGTTAGACCTTGATTTAGTAAGTTAGAAGGATGGGGCGTTGTGTGTCCAGACACCTTACAAAAATTAGCCAGTCAAATTTGCAGTCAGGTTTTAACAAATAATCAGTGAATATTTTACAATTCACATAATTTTCAACCTTGACCCTATCCTGTGAAAGATTTGTGACAATTTGTCATGATTTGCATGAAAAATTGTTCAATTCACTGTTTAAAAATGACCTGTCCGGACATACAACGTACGGCATAAAAGGCTAAAGTTAGTGCCTTAGTCAGTGGTAACAAGATCTACCAGTAGACCTAAGTTAGGCCTACCACAAATCTTTTCTAAGACAAGTACGCTACATCAAGTCATCATTTGTAAGACTCTTCTTTCTGGGGATAATTTTAAAAATAATTCATGAATCCAAACTGAATAAATCTTGTTAGGCCTGTCTAATAAAAACAAATAATTTACATACCTCCTCCGAGACATATTTTCTTGCTGGCTTGAAATAATGTCCCCACTCCTGTCTCTTCACAGCTTTCTCACTCTCACTCAGTCTCAGCTCAAGGAGTTCTACTGAACGCGAAAACGTCTTCGCTGTTTGGAATCTTGGATCAAAATACAATAAAACCATGCTAAAATTGTTCTACTAAAGAAGAAACTGATATTTTTTAAATCTCAATAAGTGTATCAAGAATGTCTGAAATCCGAAAATATAAACCCTACATTTTTGTTCCGACGAAATCACAGATCGACATCAACAAAGGCTGCCAAACAGGCAACACGAACCCTTCTCGTTCTTTCTCTCCCGCCTGAAATTTACGTTTGAAGTATGTCGAATATTTCTCAATTTAACCTATTTTCTGGCACTAAAATCTCTTATACACATACATATATATTATATAAGTTTATTCCGAAACATACAAAGATGAATATTTGTGAAAATCAACAAGATATTCGAGTGTAATACGAACCTTCCTCCTGCACTATTTGGCAAGATCTGACTGCTCAGTCTCATTCCCCGCGAAAGCTGGCTGTATATGGATATGTGTAGCGGGAGCTAGAGCTCGATCTCCAAACAGCAGTACACAGCAGTCGGCGCGTATTAGATCGCCCAGTGACCGAAGTACTCACTGGCGGGAGTTTAGTCTGACCGCGAATATCCAAACGACACAGGATGTTTTACACATAAACGCGTATAAAAAGCTTCAAAAGTAATTAATTTCTACCTTGAGTCAAAGGAAAATATATCACTGTATCATAAACCAATGCACTCTTTAAGCAATAAGCTCAAAATTTAGAAAAATGGATTTTGTTTCGACTCATCTGTCTCGTTCGCAGCTTCATTCACTTACGCGGTGTATCAAGGAGTAGTTTAATTTCAGCTCTGGATGTAAGACATTCAGTGTAGCTTTGATCTAAATATCAAATTTAAGGTATTATGATATGAATGTTTTCTTTAGATATAACAAAATTATATTCATAAAGCCAACAAAATTGTATTAATTGCCTAAATAAATATATCTAAAGAAAGATTAGAGACTAATATGAATTGAAACGAATGAAGGAAGACTAGAAAACCTAGTGACCGAGAAGGAGGGAAGTTTCGTGGAGGAGTGGCTTATGATTGTTCGATTCAGTGATTGGCTGGAGAACGACTGACCCACAACCGGAAGAGGGAATCAGCTGTTCGATCGAATTCGCGGCAAAGGCTTTGTATAGAAATTGACTGTAGTGTCGTCAGGTAAGCTGGTATTGGGCTTGGTGGAATGGGACGTGTATTGAATCCAGATCCCCGCTATTCACTGCCAAGAAGCGGGAAAACAAAGACGAATCACCGCAAAAGGCCGAGATCGAAGGAAAAGGGACTCACATAAAATTTGATACACGTCTGTACAAACACACATATTACTTTTTCGGTTGCTGAAAAAGAAACCGTAATATTATATATATAGGCCTATGTTTTTAAAAGAACAAATATTGATATTGATAGATATTGATGACTTATGTGGACGGGAACAGTGGCGAAGGGACTGGGTGGGTGGGGGGGGGGGGGGGGGTCTTTATCTAGCAAGAATGCAAGATACAAAATGTAATCGCTTTTCAGCAGTGGGGTATTTAGGGGGCCAGATAAGAGGCAGGGGTGTCAAGATCCGTGTTCATGCATGACGGGGATGACCGGCGAGGGCGCGAAGCCGAGCGAGGGGACTTTCTCAAAAATCTATCTATAAAACTTGCATTTTAGAGCATCTCAAACTGGTTTTCTGAATGATTAATGTCTAAAGTCACGACAAATACAACAAAATATCAATAATCATGTGTTATTATTTGTAATGATTCAGGTATTTTCACATTGAAATCATGGCATTTTTTATTTCCTTACTCATTAAAGAATGTGATGGTATTTTATGATCAGACATAATGAGTTTGAATAATTATTAGTTTTAAGTTAATGTATCATAATTCTTATTTATTTTATCCAAAAATATATCCCCCGAGATCGACACCCATGCATGGACGGATACTTGCGGGCGGCACTTGAACGGGCCGGCAAAAATACGCAAAAGAGAGAAAAGAAAGGGGAGAAGAGGAAGAAAAATCACGGTGCCTGAGGTCACATAGGCCTAATTATACTAATGCGCCCCTAATGCAGTGTAGGCCTATATACAAAACTATGTTGTTAAGGGTTTAAAAGGATAACATTTGCTAAAAACCTTCGGCCGCTGCGCCCCGTCGCACACCATGCTTGGTCAGGTTCTCATAGTTTTGAGACCCCAATAAATCAATCATATTTGATTATTTACGTCTGCATGGGACCGACCTTAAACGTCACCATCCGAAAGACGTGACTGAGATTTGAACCTGGGTCCTGGGAGAGCTGACGTTACCGCTAGACCAACCCCTGCATGATCCCGGTAATATAGGTTTTTGCGGTCAATTTCGTAAGTTCATCAGTCAAATTCATACTACGTGCATTCAATTTAGAAGAATTTGGCCGTGTACAAGCATTTAAACATTCAAATTAATATTTCATGCATTCGTTTTAGTACTTTTATCAATCCAATTTAGACTAATTTCATTCGAATTCGCAAAAAAATACATCAAGTTCGTAAAACGGTCATTCAATTTAGAACGGGAGGTGATGCGATTGCGCAATACCGTTATTCCAGCATTCAAATTCATTTCAGAGCATTCTTTTTCGCACATTGAGCATTCGAATTCGTAATTTACGTCGAACACATTTTATTTGGTTGTTATTCTTTATTAATTTTGATTATATTGGTTTCGAATTGCAGATGAGCTTTTATGTATATCCTTTTATTCATATACGCTTCTTTTAATGAATTCATGTTTATCTCATCTATACATATTTTAGCAATTTTTTTATAACATTATTGACTTACTTTTCTCTAATTTATGGTCTAACAAGTTTACACAATAATTATTGTTCATACTTTCAAGTGAAGATATTTTTCATAATGTTATATTGTTAAATGTATTAAGTGGGTGTAATAACTAATAAAGTTATTTAGGAAAATTATTTCTTTCATAAAAGTATCTGTGTTTTTCATTGGGAAGGGTTGGGATATTGAGTTTAAGTCCATGATTATGAAAGCTATAAGGCCTATGGAATGGAACTGAGTAATGAAAAGGAAGCCTAACCACGCATTACAAAACAATTTATTTCAAAGTAAATTAATTAAAAGTTCAAATACCTTAAACATGCTAAATTTAATGGGCTTATTACGAATTCGAATGCCCATGCACGTGCGAATTTGAATGCTGGCGGAGACGCTTTCCGACATGGTGGCGAATTTGAATGCTCCCAACCGACTTTTTATTTTGAATGAGAAAAGTGTTAAATTGTTTGATCTAAGTGCGAATTTGAATGACCGAAATACCAAGTTGAATGATGAATTTTACGGTGCAGATTTTTTTTCGCTAATTTGAATGACTCTTATATCAAATTGAATGAAAAAAGTCCGAAATTGACCGCAAAAACCTATATATTAATTGCATCAATAGCCATTTTAAAGCCAAGTTCATTTTTAGTTTAATCTAACCGTTGTTGCTTTGCTCTCTATAGCATCAGTGGCGGATCCAGGGGGGGGGGGCACTTCCGGCCCGCGCCCCCTCCCCTTTTGGAAGAAAAGTATACATTTTGAGCATAAAGGATCCGCCCCTTTGTCGATTGTGCCCCCCCCCCCCCCCTTTAGAATGAAAACCTCTTTTTTTTTTTTTTTGCTTGTCAGAGAATTATGAAGGGAAACTGGACCCCCATAACCCCCCCCCCCCCCCACTGAGCGAATTTTAACCTTCATTTGTGTGCCCTCCCCCCTTATACTAAATCCTGGATCCGCCCCTGTCTAGCATAACAAGGTTCTTGTTGAATTTCGCCTAAAGAATAAAGTGAATTTAGAGGGTCAATTTACGAAAAAAGTCCTTTCGATAGCTTGGATAAATGCCTTGTATAATAATGGTATACATAGAGAAAAATATATCACATCGTAGCCTCAGGGCTGAATTGAACATTGTACAAAGCTCAAAAGTTACATCATACAGAAAATTGTCAATATACAACATGTGCGACATACACAGTTTACAGAGGAAAAATATGTCATAATGTTATATAATATTATAATGGAAAAAAACCATTATGGAAAAAGCATTCAATCTAATAACAATATAATTACATAAATTTATAATTGTGTTTATGATTCTCTTGCTATATACCCGAATAAAGGACGGAATAGAATAGCGAGTTCATTGTCCAAAATTAGAAAGAACTTTTAACTAATACTGATCTAATCTGCTTTTTCCTGCAAGAGAGTAAAAATGAGAAATAATATGTTTTTTGATGGTAGAATGAAGAAAAAAAATTAATGCTCCGTCTCTTTGCTTCCTCGCTTCGAGTTCCATGCAAGCATGCACGCTCTGCATGTATTCGTTTTCATAAAGCTTTATTTTTCTGTCGGGTATGAATCTTGTCTGTACTTTTCGGAGGTAGGGGGTTCAAATCATAAGTATAATACTTGTAGATACGCTGCTTTTCAGAGCAAAAATTTGTTCAAGGGGGAGGGGGTGTAACTAAGAAGGGCTGTACGACTGTCTCATGTGCACAGCAATTAATTGCTACTGTGACAATATTATTTTGTCATTATATACAATAACCGAACGAATTCCAAACAACCGTATAACCCTATATGCTATAAACCTACACAGACACCCCCCCCCCCCCCTCTCTCTCTCTCTCTCTCTCTCTCTCTCTTTGCTTGTCACCTGATTGGGGGAGAAATCCTGGATCCGCCCCTAACCTCTATAAGCAAATCGCAACCTAACAGTCTTATCCCTTTGACGAAATTTGGTGGAAAAAAATCGCCTGCATACGGGAGCAAAATTTTGGATCTTCGATGTTCCATCTTTATTTCATTCATGATGTAGAGTATACCCAATTTTTCTTTTCATGATTCTCTTTGACCTGTCACGATCACCCCCCCCCCCCCCCCCCGGCTCTCTCTCTCTCTCTCTCTCTCTCTCTTTATCAGTCTATTTTTTTAAATTCACGTATGCAGTAAATTTTTGAATGCTGTTTATGTATAATTGGTGTTTTTGGACGTCAAGCTAGCTCTTACGACGATCCATTCATGCAATAGCGTACTGATGGAGGGGGGGGGGGGGGGGCTTGGACTGTGGTCCCCATCCCCCCCCCCCCCCCCCCAAAACAAAAAAAAACCAAAAAAAAAAAATCCACGCCGAAAAGAACTGGAAAGAAACACATTCAAATTACTATATACCGGATATATGACAAAATTTTCATTTCAAAATTTTCATTTCAAAAAGTCAATTTTTCGTTCACTCGCAAGTATTCAGAAATTGAGCCCGGCCGAATTATGTCTATGCTCAGCCCCCTCAAATTTGTTGGCTCATTACGCCACTGCATCCGTGTATATATTACTGATTATACCACGTAACTGACGATCTCTATCACACATTATTATGATGAAGATGTATATAATTATCAGCGGCCGCGGAGCGTTTTTGAAAGTGGTGGGGGGGGGGGGCTGCATTTTACTCATTAATGACAATTTTCGAACCTCTTTTCCGAGCGTAAAAGCGTATAATTGGGGGACGGGGGCTGCAGCCCCGCCCACCCCCCCCCCCCCCCGTTCCGTGTCCCATGTATATAATTATGAATAAATAAATCGAAATCAAATCAAATCAAATCTCTTCACACTTTGTATATATATCTGTTTAGTTCATATATAGCAACAGCACAATGAAAAGCTAATTGCATTTTCTGTATCTCTGACGGTATAATCAAACAACAAAACAAACAAACAACAAACAGTTGACAGGAGGGTACAAAGTTGTATACATAGCAGTGTGTGTGTGTGTGCGACTGTGTGTGTGCGTTTGTTTAGCATTATGTCCGAGGACATTTTCGGACAGAGAACAAAAAAAAAACCATGAGAACAATGGTCCTCGGAAGCCGGACAATAGTCCTCGAACGTCGAACAATGAATTTATGCATTATTCCGTCGACTGTCCGAGGACGAGGAACAATAGAGGAACAATACCTGTCCTCGGAAGTAAAGCCATGTAAACGTGTGTGTGTGTGTGTGTGTGTGTGTGTGTGTGTGTGTGTGGGTGGGGGGGGGGGGGGGCAGGTCACAACACCGGGTCACAACCATGCACTAATTTGAGCAAAGTAAAATGTCTCGGGCATCGGCGTATATCTATATGGCGCCCGGGCAAACAATGAAGTTGTGCCCCCCCCCCCTCAAATTCAAATTCGTATTTATTTCATTTCCAACAGAAAGAAAAGACAATGGAATTACAGATATTGTTACAGAAAATATGAAAAAAGTATGTACAAATTCAACTTTCATAGATAAGTGTATAGAAGTACACATAATAATATGTGGGGGATCCACTAAAAAGCAGTGCTTGTAATTTGTGGATCCCTCAGTGAAAATAAAATTGTTTCAAATTGTGCCTACGAAGACTTGGAAAACACAAAATAGTGTTACAGAACAACAAACAATCACGAAACGACTCCTCGAGTGCCCAGACTTATTTAAGTGATTGTAAAAGAGCTGGAGCAAAGTGACCGAGCGGCAATTTTTCAATTTTTTAACCCTAAACATGCATTCATTGTGCATTATTCCCAGGAAATTTTGCAAATGACCACTGCTATTGAGCGATTGATAAACGGTTTTCTATTCACTCACTTCTAAAAGTGGGAGCATACTTAACGCAAACCCTTAAGAAGTAGTCGAGATAGTCAGTAAGGCGACCGAAAGTTGAGATTTCTTTTAAAACTTAATGTTGAACCTTTGCTAATACACTTTATGATATATTGCGGGCGCAATATTGAAACTTATTACAATCATCATATAGCGAGCAACGCAACGACAATATACAGGGTGTCTCTAAAAAAAGTAAACCCAACTTCAACGGCAAATTTTCAGAAAACTATAAAATATTTACACATTATTTTTTCATGGTTAGATAGTCCAATAAGTCCTCTGTCCAATGATACCACGTAGGTTATGTAACTCTCATGCATGACTGAGCATGATTCAACTTAGTGAATGGGTGTCAAATCATCACTGTGGCAAGTTAGAATTGCACTTTGATTGGAAGTTCTGACATAGGAAATGTCTGATTTCCTACGAGCATAACTTAGGGATTTGTACCCTCGACATGACCGCCATTCCTTTCGATGCAAAACTCACAACGCCTCCTCATGTCCCTGACAGCACGCCTGATCATTCCCTGATCTTGTCGTAATAGGTTCACTTCACCTGTTATCCGTTGCCTCAGCTCCTGAATTGTGGCCGGTGGGGTTTGGAACACTTTTCCTTTAAGGTACCCCCAAAGAAAGAAATCGCATGGTGTCAGATCTGGTGAACGTGCAGGCCACTCAACTGCATGGGAAATGAAGAGCAATGATGCGATTGGCAAAGAGTTCAGTCAAACGATTCCTCACGGCAAGAAGTCTGTGGGCAGGGGCCCCATCCTGAGCCCACCAGGCCCTGCGGAATGCTCCACGTCGTTGTCGGGGGAACATCTGTTCCATCTCATGCATAATAAAATTGTTCAGCATGTCAAGGTCATGTCAAATGTCGATGTCAAATTTAACTTCAAATAGGCCCTGAATGCATGACAATAGCAAGAACCAACTTGCCACAGTGATGATTTGTCACCCATTCACTAAGTTGAATCATGCTCAGTCATGCATGACAGTTAGATAACCTAAGTGATAATAATTGGACAGAGGACTTATTGGACTATCTAAGTCCATGAAAAAATAATGTGTAAATATTTTATAGTTTTCTGAAAATTTGCCGTTGAAGTTGGGTTTACTTTTTTTTAGAGACACACTGGACATCTTTATTTTTCAATTTTTGAACCTTTTAACCCTGAAAGGGCCGGGGCCAGGTGGCTGATTCAACTCCCATACGTTCGCCACGATATGGAGGATAAATTTTTTGAGCTGCAAACTTTCATGACTTTATCAGCTAACGACTTACGCAACTATACATGATACCATGCAAATTTATAAAATTTCGACCAACGGGTACCACGCATGCAGTTGCAGCAATTTTCGTCACTCCATGGCCGAGATCTCGGGCAGGGGGTGGATTCACCCCCCCCCCCCGGCTGACAGAGTGCCCCCAAAACCGGCCTTTTTATGGTTAAGCTTTTTAAGAACTATACAGTATACTGGGGGCGCGAAATTACGAGATCCTGCAGAAAGCAATTATTATGCGAGGGAACAAAGCTACCGAGCTTTTGAAAATTTCCACATTTCCAACCCTCCAAAACTGTTTTTCTAATGCATTCACCCTTCGTATTTGAGGGGGGGGCTATAATCCGTAAGGATTATGATTTTTCTTCATTTACGCCCTTACTTCTTTCTCTATTTTGCCCTATTTGTGCCCCATATATAAAATTTAACTACCAAAACAAAAGAGGAGTCATTTGTATTATTTTAAATGATGAAAGTCCGCCAAAAAAAAAAAAAGATAACGGAAAAAATTGTTGGTGATAATAGTCAAAATTGACTGATTGCCATATAACATTAATCAACAACAACAACGTACCTCCTACCCCAACCCTTAGATACGACACTGGTCTCAGGGATAGCGGAGGTTGGAGCCTGAAACAACAAGTAAAATCTCCACAGTAACGTTATTATCGAACATCCAGACTATTGGGGCGGGTTAATAATAGCAAAAGCAACAAGAACAACAACAAAAGAAAGAAAAAAATTGAGAAAAAGAAAATCTGGGGGCTAGTATAAGAATCCCTATCAATAGGTATATATTTTTATTTCACAAGAGGAGGTAACCGTCCCTGACCCCTCCCCTCCCCCTAGCTATTTAAGAACATTATACTGGGGGCGCGAAATTACGAGGATTATGATTTTTCTTCATTTCCCCCCTATTTTTTCTTTGGAAAATTTGCATTTCAAACCTTAAAAATCTAGATTTCTAATGCATGTACCCTGCGGATTTGGGGGCGCATAATCCGTATTCCTCCGTGAAGAAAAATCATAATCCGTAAGGATTATGATTTTTCTTCATTTCCCCCCTATTTTTTCTTTCTCTCCTTTGCATTTCTTAATGCGCCGCTCCAAGTGCCGCCCGGGGCACGTGCCCCCTACCCCCCCCCCCCCCCCCCAGATACGCCACTGAGCGAAGCGACCGAGCGCCGAGGGAGGGTGTGGGAGGGGTTATCCCCTTCCCAAACCAGGGACTTTTCCAAAAATCTGTCTATAAACCTTGCTTATTAGAGCATCCTAAATGGTATTCAATGAAAAGAAGGAATGCACGGATCTACGCCAATGGACGGAACCCCTTAATTGAGAATAACAAAGCGAACGAACGAATTTTCGGATTGAAATTATGCAATTTCTTATTTCCTTACTTCTAATCATTAAAGAATGTGATGGTATTTCAAGATCAAACATCATGTGTTTGGATAATTGTTAGTTTTAAGTTAATGTTTCATAATTCTTATATATTTTATACAAAATTATGGGGGTGATAATACATAGGCCATCCCCCGACCTCAATTTTTTTTTTGATATATACCCCCATCCCCCAGGATCGACGCCCATGCTCCATACCCCATCCCCCATACCCCATCCCTTACATGAGCGGATCTATAGGGTGGGGCACAGTGGGTGAACCCGGTCATTGGGTGTGGTTCAAACAGGTGATCCTATCTATTTATATATGCAGATTTTGAGAGATACACCACACCGGATCTCGAAGGGATGAGGGATCCACATTCTACAAGCTACTGCTTTTTAGTGGATCCCTCCATTCTTCACGTGATATAATTGTTATTGTTTAGATTTGACATGTATAATATATTGCTTTATATTTATGTGTTACGATGTCATATTTATTTGTTTTGCCTTTTCAAAGTTTGTATTCATTTGTATTATGTTGAAGAATGAAATAAAAATGAATTGAATTGAATTGAAAAAGGTACAGATATAGAAGATGAGTTTATTACCAAAATCACAATGATACATCTTGGTAAAAATCACAGGAACATCATGGTACAGGGAGCTAACAAATAGCATATGCTAATCTAGGTCAGCCCCGTAAAGTTGATTACATAAATAAATAGTTAATTGAAATGTACATCTCTTATATCTTTTTTAAATAACACATATACATTATTTACAAATAGTGATAACAGTACAGCAATAATAACGAATATCAAGAGAGCTTAAAATGAATAAACTAAAATAGATTTTTATAATCGAACGATCTACCGGAAAAAGTACAAAAGTAAACAGTTTGTTAAAACCAATATTTATGGTTTATATTGTATGATTCGAGGAAAAACAGTATACTGACGTTGTTGTCGATTGGAATGACACCCTCTTTTATTCGAACAACCGAGGCCGCAACTATGTGTATTTGGGGGAAACCCCGAGTCTTCGGAAAGGGTATACGTCATACACGTATAAATACGTCATCATGCATGCAGTGATTATCTTCAGGCGCTCGGCCACGCCGCACCGAATCAGGAAGTGCTTTGATGTCATGATCTGTAAAATGATATTTTCATCCCTAGTCAATCATCACTGGGAATTCTTCTAATGAAAGTATCACTGATATCGACAAAATGACAAGCAAGGTTGTATTTGTGGAGGAGCCGTCTTCACACCTTTTGTGTCCTGTGTGCAAAAATCTGTTTTTGGAGCCGATGATCAGTGTCGAATGTGGTCACACTTTTTGCAAGGCTTGCCTGCAGAGCAACGGCGAAGGAGTTGCGAGCCTCGCGGAGTGTCCCGTGGACTCCAAGCCGCTGAAGGGTACCCGCTCCGTACCTAATAGGTAATTTGTAAATTTAGGCAGTGGTAGTAAATAGTAGTAACTAGTACGGTATATGAAATAAGGCCCAAAGTCGTTATTATGCCCAGCCACCATTATTTTAAATCCGCTTGACCAAGTGAATATTTAGTCAAGTTTCTTGTGTTTTTAATATTGAAATTCTGATCATTTTCAACGGAATAAACGCTATTGTTAATTCATTACTGAAAAAATATCAGTCAAGAAGAGTGGGATTCGAACCAGCAACATTGTAGAACGTGCGGTGTAGAATAAGGATACTTCGACCATGCAGATTTCTTTACCACTAGACCACGAGCAGTTGACGGTACAGTTCGTTGCTCTTAAGTGTGTGTGTATGTAATTGGGTTTTTACAGATTTAGAAGAAAAAAAATATGTAGAGAAAAAGGTATAATAAGGAAAAGACAAACCATTGACTCAACGAATGAGTTGACAGTTTGCAGTTTGCGTTTGACTGATAACATATAGTGCAGAATGTGAGAAATTCAGAACTCAGCAGGAGTGTCATTTAACCAATTTGAATGGCATAGTGTTGGAAAGAATTTGGTCAAAATATTTCCTCAACTTCTCAAGCAAAAGAATGCTCTAAACTTTCATATTTGCATAGTGCAAACAGAGGTTCTAAAGATTTTACCAACAAGCAAAGTTGTGCATCACTAGTCACTGACAAGGCTCGAAAAGGTCATAATTTACAGACTGACATTTTTAATGGGGGGGGGGTGTTGTTCCTCAACCCCACCTTTCTTTAATCTAGCAATGCCTCTGCTCTGTTGATCAGATATGCCTCAAACTTTTGCTAATCTGTTTCAGATATGTTTTATTTTGCCATATTTATTGAATGTGTTTATACCAATATGAGGAAAAAATAGGTTTTAAACTGCCAAATTCAGATTTACAGGTGAACTCAGCATTCAAAACAAAAATTGTTGTTGAAACAAAAAAAAATGTCCATGATCCCTTGACATGATTTGGATGCCACACGGATAGGTCTATTTGACAAATCCAGGCCAACTTACAGGTACCAGTACATGTATTATTTTCAGACAGTCGGGTCTTTCATACAGATCAGTGGACTGAAGTATCTAAACCTTGAATCGGATACAAGCAGGAAAATAAATCCATGTTGTATCATACTTGATACATTTAGAGCAAATATTAAAGTTTGAAGAAGCAAAGAAAAAATATTGATAATTCCCAACTGACTGACTAGCTTCCTCTTATACTAACATTACATCTTGAACTCTTGATTAATTAATTAGTCCCACTTGTAAGTTATCAAGCAGTTAAAATTTGTTTAACAATCTGAGTACGTACGGGTATATACAAAAAGATGTTTTTATGTTCTGAAGTACACCTAGCGGTGCTGATTTATTAACTTGTCTTGGAAAAGAATTTTTCATCGAGTTGAATGTATTCACTTCAATTTTAAATAGCAAGATAAAATCAATATACAGTCAAACCTTTCTTAGTGGCCACCTGTCTATAGCGGTCACCTGTCTATAGTGGTCACTTATATTGCCTCCCTGTAGCAAGAAATATGTGCTTTAGAACCTGTCTATAAAGGCCACCTGTCTACAGTGGCCACTTTTTCTGTTTCCCTTGGGTGGCCTTGATAGACAGGTTTGACTGTACATGATAACAATAGATTAAAATATACAAAATTATGCGGGGCTCTCCATGAAGGTTAGGAAACCTGTAGAATTTGGATTGCCCATTAGACAATAGAAAAACAGAACCAAATTATTTTAGGCACAAAAACAATATAATGAACCTAAACACACACAACCATCTAAATTATAACAAAAATTAAAAAAAACCAGTAAACAAACAAGTAAATTGTACAGATATTCATGTACTAATAGGCCTACATGTACATATTATACTAAAAAGAGGTCAATTTTGTAAGATGATAAAGATTTTGCATATTATGGTCAACCCAGTCTCACACTTAAATAGACGAATAGAGTCATAGTACTAATCACCGTTAATATGACACTCTTGGTCAATTTAAGGGACATTTATAATGGCGCCATCTACGTTTGCAATCGTGGCTGAGTTACTCAAGAAAGTTGAATCGATCATAAATATTTGTGTCCATTTTTGCATTAAAAGTATGTCTTGTTTTTGAAGGTTATTTAATGGAAATGTGTAAAACAGTGGCGTTATCGTGAAATAAATCGCCCCTCATTCACTCCTCAGAGTTTTGGTTAATTCCGTACAGCGCTTTAGTGACTTCATTCCACCTCACCTATGCCGAAACCAATATCACGATTGCAAACGTAGATGGCGCCAATATAAATGTCCCTTAAATTGACCAAGAGTGTCATATTAACGGTGATTGGTACTATGACCCTATTCGTCTATTTAAGTGTGAGACTGGGTTGATTATGGTATGATGCCAGTTTGAAGATTTATAGCCATTTTATGTTGTATGTCATGAACTACTTCCCTACGTAAAGTCTTACATTCAATGTACTCAAAGATATTGCCTATACTCATGCATGTTACATGTGTAGCAGAAACTTACCAAGACACAAAAAGTGAAATGTTTGCATATCAAGATGATAGATGAGTTCATCAATTTGTCATATCATATCCAATTTCCTTTAACATGATTTTTCCTATTACCATTGTCTATTATTTTCAGTATTCTAACAGATTAAAAACAGAACTACATACAGAGACATGTAATTGCATGTACATGAATAAAAACATTTTTTCATGAAATGCAGGTCCATTGAATCGCAAATTGACGAACTCCAGATCTTCTGCAAATGCGGCATCAAGAGGCTGAATTCCAGGAACGATGTCGTAGAAGATGAGACAGGATGTCCTGAGATCATGCCCTTTGCGTCTCAGACAAGTCATGAGGAAGAATGCTCCTTCGTGAAGGTGGTCTGTCCCAATAGCACTCTCTGTGGCAAGTTTCCAAGGAAGGAGCTGGAGGCACACTTTCAAGAGTGTCAAAATTTCCCTTGCCAGTTCCAAGAGAGAGGTGAATGTTTAAAGTGACTTTATATTGGAATGCTTTTATAACTCACTCAGGATTTCACTGCTTTTTAGCAGTATGAAAAAGAATACCTGTTGATAATGACTTCTTTCTCCAAAGAGAAATATTTGTCTCTCTGCATGTTTTTATTGGACATCTTTTTGTTAAGGCCTGTGATCATAACATTTTTCTTCATTTTCAGTATGTTCAATTCTTAAGGTGCTGGAAAATACATTCATGGATTGATACTGTGCTATGCCATTTCAGATCCTAAAAACATTTGGTATCTTAGCTGTTTTGATGTGTTTGCAGTAGCAGATTGTTTCAAATGTAATGCAGGGCTCCATACTTACAAATAGAATTTATCCCAGGTGTCCTGTTTACATTTAAAAAAAGGGGTATCAAGTAAAATATTTTGGGTTTGTGTATAGCTGTACACAGACATGTATAGATTACGTTCATACTCATAGAAATATAGCTAGACCATCCTTTCAGTAGACGGTTAATCGTAATATTAGATTGGCAGAGGAATGTCAATTCTAATGCACCACTCCTCAGAGAACTAACTACAGGGGTCCTTATTAGCCATTTCTACTCTGTTTGCATTTGCCATCATTTTACACATCGTGTTGCTTTTAACCAGCAATACAAATTTGTGGATTGAAACAACATACTCTGATCACCTATAGGTTCATTTCATAATGAAGAAGCGGGAATCACTAGAAATTCTTACTTTAAAACATAAAATGGTCTTTAAAAATGAAAATAAAACTGTAAAACATAAAATGTGACCCTCCACCACAAAACGACCAATAAGTCGCAATGGGAGATCTAGAGTAAACAGGTTTTTTGGGGTGGAAATATATATTTTAAGTTTTTGGTATTTTCTGAAAGTATAGATATTAATCTACCATCTGAAAAAATTTCGGAGTAAAATACCATATTGAAATATGTTTTTACTCTCCTTCAAAATGACCATTTTTTCATGGACATTCAAACTTTGTGAGTCAGCTTATTGGGATCGTACTTCACATCGCTTTTCTGGTATAACTCAAAAAGTTTGCATTGCCTGATATTCAATATCTACAGAAGGAAAGAAATATATCTATTCTGAAGGTATGGAAAGTTTCAACCCAATCCAATGAGTACTTCATGGTGTAGGCTTTGGAGATTTGACTCAACCTTTTGTGCGACAAACAATAGGACACAGATTAGGCACTCTTAAATGGTCACGCTTCTTTAGAGCTCGTTTTCTCTATTGTTTTGGTCATTACCCTGTCTGACACTCTGACATTTTCATTGTAATTTATAAGGGTTTGCTTAGTCTATAGAAGACAACTTGTATATCATTTTAAAGCTTAGAATCTAAGCTTTCAAACTGTGCTGAAATAAAAAAAACAAAATTTCCGACTTATTGGTCGTTTTGTGGTGGAGGGTCACAAATGGTCTTTAAAAACGAAAATGAAATTTTGTAACTGTTCTGTAGAATTTTCTGATGTGTCAGCATGTTTCAGTAGCAAAATATTTGATATTTTTGCAATTATGGAAGTTATACTTTTGAAATATCTTTATACTAATTGCTGAGCAGTAAGAAAGAGAGAGAGAGAGAGAGAGAGAGAGAGAGAGAGAGAGGGAGAGAGAGAGAGAGAGGGAGAGAGAGAGAGAGAGAGAGAGAGAGAGAAAAAAAACAACCATACTAATCAATGAGCTCTCACTATATCTTGTCATACAGGTTGCTCATACAGGGGAACAAGACAAGCAGTTGAAGATCATATTAAATCATGTACCTGCCAATTAAAGAGCGAAAGCATCCCCTCTGTGGTAAGTATTCATGAACAGTATCATATATTACCAGAGGTCACTCCTTTCTAAATTCTTAGCTTTTTTCCTTGTGATTTTGCAAAGACATGACACATACAAAAATGAATATGTCTGACTTTGCAGAAGAACATATACAACTGGTAAAATTCATCTTTTTTTAGTGTAAACGTGCAGTGTATGTTGAGTTTAAGAATCAATGTTCTGTAGAATTTAAACTTTACGCATCTTAGATTTCAATGCATATACATAATAAAACAATTTTTGTTGAATTTACAACCATAAAACAAGCTGTCATATGTTTTGATACTAGACCTTTTATCTACTGATCCCACTGCTGTATGTAGAGGGATACAATGACATATTTCAACACCTTTAAGTATCAGTTTTTATGATTTGTGTATTGTGCAGGAAACTTGCAGGATGTTGAATACATTTTGGTTTCATTTGAGTTAGTTTAGTTTCTTATCTGTAAACAATGATATGTTGCGTGAATAACAACATAGCTGATATAACATCAAGAATGGATTAAAGCAGTTCTAAAGAGATATCTTTGAATATGCTCCAGTTTTAGACCATATAATGTGCTGTGAAAACAAGTCAGTAAATCAGTTATTATTACCTACTTCCTTCCTTTAATCCACATCCTTTTCATTTGATGATTATGAATTATCGTCTGTCATTTTATGTCCTTTTATGTTTTTGTTTTATTAGATTATACTCTGATATTTATGTCAGGGAACCTGAATTACAAGCTTTGCTTTCCAAGGTTTCCTCCACAACACAGCTAGCATTGATTTCCTTACCACTTAAAATATAAAATTCATTTTGTTTTCAAACTGAATTTATGTGCCAGATTTAGTATCATTCTTCATCATTGACTTTTCTATGCTCATAAAGAGTTTTATAAAGTGAAAGACTTTATAAATTTATTTGCTGATTGAGGAAATAAATGAAATGAAATCCAATGTTTTCTATTATCTCACACAACTGGTAATTCATATAAGGTGTAATGATATTCAATGTTGTTCTTTCCAGACATAATGCATATGTTTTATTGACAGGGTAGGCCCTCCCAGAGCTTCCTCTTTGGGCTTAATACTCTTGGATACCATCTTGAATCCAGTGGTTCACAGTTTTTATTGTAATACTTAAATGAAAATTAAAAGGTGTTCTCTGTATTTAAAAAAAAAACATTATCAACATAATGGTACTTTCTTACCCTTAAATATGTAATACATACTAATTTATAGTATGAAGGAAAGCTAGGTCAAGGGAGTCAAGCCAAAGCTTGGATCAGAGGTTTTGTACTTTATAGCTCAGCAGTAGCTTTAGTGTTTTAAATTATTTGGTGTAAAATGTTACAATTGCTAGATCTCAAGATTGTACTTTTTCTTTGCTAATGCTAACACATCGTATGAATATGTTTGTCATAGGTTCTGGAGTTGCAGAAGGAGAACATTGAACTGAAGATGCAGGTTGAGGCTTTGAACCACAAACTTGCAGTGATGGAACAGTCTCATGAAAACCTCTTAACCCACATGAAGAAGCTTGAAGTGTAAGTGAATCCTTGAAGGGGAAGTCCACCCTGACATCATGTTCATTTGAATAAAAGCTGAAACATAAGAAAAATCGGTCAGCAAAGGTTTTGAGAAGAATCCAACAATGAATAATAAGTTCATGAATTAATAGAGATCCAAAACGAATGATTTAGAGACTGATTTAGATTTATGGAATCACAAATACCAGATTGATATGAAATAGAAAGATGTAAGTAGAACGAGTTTAGGAAAAAAGAAGGAATGGAGATTTTAAAACATGATAAAGCCACAGAAGGTTCGTAGAATGTAAATCTGAAAAGAACTGTAGATTCCCCTGTGGCTTGGTTTTAAATGCATATATATTATTATATGAGCCTATCCTAACAATGCGGTTTGTTCTGTCACAATAGAAGTTCGATGTTAAAGCGAAGAAGAACGTGCGTTAAGGCGAATTTGAACAATAGGGTGAGATAAAAGGATTTGCTTTAACATTGCATATATATATATATATATATATATATAAAGAGGGATTATATGTCTTGATGCAATTTGGAGTGTTTATACTGTCCTTCATGAAGAGAACAAGTCCTAATTTCCATCTCCACACTTGTTTATTTAATGTTCTGCAAATATTGAGTCACATTTTAATTCACAGTTATCCACATTCATTTATCAGTCAAATGCAAGCAGTGACAGAGAAGCTTAATGATACCAATGGCCTGAAGTCATCTTCACCCCCAGGGTATGACAGTTACCCCCCTTCGAGGACCTTCTCCCACAGATCCATGAGGCAAAGTCGGAGTGGTAGTACTGGAAGCATCGCAAGTAAGTTGGTTCTTTCATTGGGAAATTAGATCTGTAACATGATTGAATGTCAAACCTCCTCATGGATTGTCAACCCCTGGACTATTACCCCCCCCCCCCCTCCAGAAAAGTGCCCAAGAAGGCAACCCCCCCCCCCACCCCGACAATACCCAGATAACTGTCATTGAAGGACAACTACCCCCCCCCCCCCCTCCCCTTGACAGCAACTCCTTAATCTTGTTACCCATAGGTAGTTATCTGAGGCTAATTATATTATGGTACTCTTGTAAGGGGTTAGTTGTCCACGTGAAGTTTTTTTTGTGGGGGGGGGGGAGGGGGAGTAGTCTTCCTGATTCGCTGCAACATGGCTTTATAACATTGCTTTCATTAAGTACACTGGTTAAATTTGAGAAGCTAATTTATATCTGAAATGTACTTTGTATTGATTTTTTTTCCAAATTATTTTAAGAAAACTTTACTCAGTGTATAATCCTAAATATCATTGTACCAGAATTATTTGAATGACTTTGTTTCATGAATTCCAGTACTAATATGTTGTTTTGTTTGTTCTGTCAAGGTCTTCGAAACTCCACGGAATTCATCTTTTCCTCTAGTCCTCGGTCAGATTCTTGGCAGATTCCATTTGAGTTCAAATGCATCGGAACACTAATGTAAGTCTCAAATATTTTTACTGAATATTAATTCATTTAGTTGATCATAGCACTTCATTATCTGTTCAGTTAATTTCACATTAGACTTTGCCCTTAGTTAATCATGCATTGTATGTGTCATGGGCATCTCTTCAGATTGACGAGTGTTTTAACATTCACTGCAATTATCTAATTCATGATTATCATATGCTTCTTCATTTTTTTTTCATTGAAAGTCTTGCATGGAAAAATTGTACATGAATGTAATTTTGAAATGTTAGAAAAATTCAAGCAAGATTCTATTATTCTACAGTGGTAAAAGATTATTTTTCTTGTACTATGTATTCTATGTCTGCTTGGCAAATGGGGACATGGAATTTGTTATTGAAATTGTAATAATTGCTCACAAACTTTTACTTTTAATAAAAAAACAGATCTTTTACTTGGTGTTTGCTTTGGGTAAACTTAAAGTCCATTTTACTTGTTGGACTGATTTAGTCAATTTTACTTCATTTTGTAGGGGCCATAGTAACCCAATAAACTATGTCGCAATCCATGGTCATAAGGTTTATAGCAGTGGAGGAGACTGTCACATCAAGGTGTAGGATATTAGTCCATTTTACTTGTTGGACTGATTTTGTCATTTTCACTTCATTTTGCAGGGGCCATAGTAACCCAATACACTGTGTTGCAATCCATGGTCATAAGGTTTATAGCAGTGGAGGCGACTGTCACATCAAAGTGTGGGATATTGAGAAACTCAGCAAAGGGTGTATACAAATCATGCAGGGACACGCCAACACAGTGAGTACAAACCAAGCCATCGTGTCCACCAAGTGTTGAACTTGTCATTATTGCACACAAAATTCATGTTAGGTTATCATTATGTTAACCCTTTTGGTGCTGTAGATGGTTAAACTGTGCAAATATTTATATTGTATCTGATAGTTTCCAACTAAGAAAGCTTGTCTCCATTCTTGAATTTCAGATTAGTTGTAAAGTTCAATATCTTACAACAAAGGAATTATAATCATCAAAAATTTGACTCGAACTTTGTTTTCATGATGCATATTTGTAAATCTGGTGACACTTTAAGGGTTAAGTAGAATTGAATGGACTTGAATAGTTTTACTATTGTTCCTCTCTCTAGGTACAAGTATTGGTAGCTTCTTCAGACTTCCTCTACAGTGCAGGAGATGACAAAACCATTCGCATGTGGAGGTACGACACTGTAGGCACCGAATTCAAATGTCGAAAAGTAAGTTAAAGTACCTGTTTGCTCCACAAAGGTATTCCTAATATTTGAAATATTCCTAACAAAGGTATTCCTAATATTTGAAATATTCCTAACATAGGTATTCCTAATATTTGAAATATTCCTGACAAAGGTATTCCTAATATTTAAAATTCTTAGCCGAGCGAGAAACTTTACACATCTGCGCATGCTCGAAGCCACGTACATTCAGCTCACTGACCCTGTTCTGTGCCGACAGAAAGAGTTTGTGAGGACGCTCGTAATATTTTAGCTCCCGTCATTATAAAACCGGCTGGCAATAAGCCTAATTCCCGTGATGTTCAGGCAGCCAATCAAAATCTGTCTAATATTTTGCGCACTTTGTTCCTTTATTTTCCGGTATATTGTTCGATTTCGGCTTTCTGTTCATTCTTGCGGTATACTCTGAGTAGTGCAAGACGAAAAGCTTCAGTATGTCTCTCTTCAATGCCATTTTCCGATGCTTAATATTTGAATATCATATCAGGAAGGGGTCTTTCATTCCTTTTAACTTTGTAAGTCTTGTATGCAACTAATCTATTATCATTAAATTGCTCTTGATGTTGCAGTGGCGGATCTAGGGGTGGGGGGGGGCACATCCGGCTGGTGCCCCCCCCCTTTTGGAAGAAAAGTATGCATTTTGACTATAAACGATCCGCCCTCTTTTTGATTGTGACCCCACCCCCCCTTTTAGAATGAAAACCTTTTTTTTTTTTTTTGTCAGAAAATTATGGAGGGAAACTGTACCCCATAACCCCCCCCCCCCCCCCACTGAGCGAGTTTAAGAGAGCTGGCTATACCAAAAAAATACTGGTCTCCCTGTTCCAAGAGTTGACAACCCTGCATTTGCATCCCCCCCCCCCTTATACAAAATCCTGGATCCGCCCCTGATGTTGTACAGTGGAACCTCGTTATAACAAACTCTTTTGGACCAAGGTAATTACCTCTTTATACCGAAACTTTATTATATCCGGGCTAAAATACAGTAGAATACAAAGAAGTGGGACCTGTAAAATCACCTTGTTATATAAACAAGTTTGTTATAGCAGTGCTCTTTATAACGGTGTACCACTCCATTCTCATGTGCACATTTAATCTATGTTAACGTTGGATCACTGATTCACTGTAGATTTTGATTTATATCTTGTTTTCGGCACTGCTAAATCCCAATTTACATGAAAAAGGATGCCTTTTGATCCCGTTCATAATTAAGCCTAAAATAACGAAGGTTGGAGTCTGTGAAAAATATATATTATACTAAAATCATATTGTATCCCATAGGCTGATGTGCTTTTTTGGAAAAGAGTTATTGGTCTTCATAAGAAATAAATTACTTTTTTTATCATCTATTTCTATAGGTATCGTGTTTGAAAATTGTTTTTAAATTAATGATCATTAACGTTTTTTTGTGTTTTTTTTTAATTTTTTAAAAATCTTCCAGGATGCTCATTCCAAGTCCATCTGTGCTATGCTAAAGGTTGGAGATTACATCTTCACATCCTCACACTCATCTATCAAGGTAAATTTACTCACTCTGTCCTATGGACTGAATAAATCAAGGGGTTGGGAATGAGCAATTAATTTGTTTCCCTCATCCTTATATTCTTCTTCTTTTTTTCCAATGATGGTAATGTGAGTCTCTAAAACCTCTATTGAAAGATGATGTAGTAAGTATTGCCATTCTAAAAGTGTTCTATTTTGGTTATCTCCCAAAGACACTGAATTGAAGATCTGTATACTGTGCAAAGTGATAAACGACTGTTACAACTTATGTTTGTGTGGAGCATATGCTACATTAATAATAGGTAATGATAAGTAGCACAGCCTGACAGTCCTTCATGTGGTTTTGTGTAAAATTACATCCTGTTATTCCAAACCAGAATATATGAAATTTGTTGTTTCTCATCATGAATCATGGGCAACATGGCATTCTAGACAATCACAGTTCCAGGATTTTGAAATAGAAGGGGCACCCTCAAAACTTTTCGTGTGCGTGTTATAAGAGTCAGTCGAAACTGAAGGGGTGCTCAAAAACTTATATTTGCATACTAGGGGAGTTGCCCACTCTTAACAAGATGGTGGACACCTCCTGCACCCCTCTGGATCCTTCATTGCAAGAGCCCTCTGCTGCATTTGTTGGCTTTAATGTAGAGAATCTGTCAACCTGTTTTCCGAAAGATAAGTTTGAATGGCGCTCCAACCTTTATAGCAAATTGCTTTTAATGGAACACAAAAAAACAGAGAAGCCAAATTTTCTCAAACTTACACTATTTTATTCTTTAAATTCTATGCTTTCACTCACAAGATTTAAGGTGAGATTTTCCCTTTGACAATGCAATTACTTTTTTTCTCTCTCTCACTTTATCTCTCTCTCTGACAAATATTCTGTATTTTCATTGTTCAATGTTTTTCAGGTGTGGACTGCTGAATCACTAGAACTAACCCACACCATCTCAGGGCTACATCATTGGGTTAGAGCACTCGCTGTGGATTCTAAAATGGTAAATGAATACTGTCACAGTTCTTACTCTCTCTGTCTGTTATAGGAAAGCTTTCCCCAATGCTTTTATGTGCAATTGAGAATGCCAAAATGTGGTATGAAATCAGTTGTATGTGGGAACTAATTTACAATTAGAGAGGAAATCCACCCTAATATTTAGAAGGAGAAAAAATGAAAGAAACATATCTATATATAGTGCTTCAAGTGCGATGTTGTTAAAGAATAAAAGGAGCAATTCTTGAGATTTATGGTAGTATTATTCATTCTGTGTTGTATGATGTCAGCTTTGTATAAAAAAAGCTATTTCACTCCTGACATCAATAACATGTATGTTCACTGCTCCAGGAGAAACTGTACAGTGGATCACACAACTCTTTGAGTGTCTGGGATACCAAACCACCATTTGCTCTCAAGAGGAAGCTAGACCATACCTATGGATCTATCTACTCTATTGCAATCACTCATCAATACATTCTTCTTGGTAAGTCACTGTGTAGGGCCACATGGCTCAGGGGTTTGGGAAAGAAAATGTAGGGGTCATCTGACATTTGCTTGGTTGATTTGCTTCGGGCTTATTTCATCAAAGAGTTAGGGTTAGGGCTTTGGTGACGATTTGGTTCTTTGTTAGTTTAAGGTTAAAGGCCAAGTCCACCCTAATATCAAGTTGATAGAGTAAAATTAAACAAGCGTAACAGTGAAAATTTCACTGAAATCGGATGTAAAATAAGAAAGTTACGGCATTTTGAAGTTTTGCATTATTTCATGAAACAGTGATATGCATAGCATGGGCGGTATGCAAATGAGCGAACCGATGATGTCACACACTCATTTTCCTTATGTATTTTATTATATGAAATTTCAAATATTTCAATTTTTATAGGTGTGATAATAAAGAATCCCTTCCTTGTATGAAAATAAGTTACAATAATGATGATTTTACATGTTCCATATGGAGTCAAACCATGTTTTACATTATTGAAGCAAAAAAATGAAATATATGATATTTCATATAATAAAATACATAAGGAAAAGTGAGTGCATGACATCATCGGTTCACTCATTTGCATACCGCCCATGTTATGCATATCACTGTTTCATGAAATAATGCAAAACTTCAGAATGCCGTAACTTTCTTAATTTACGTCCGATTTCAGTGAAATTTTCACTGTTACGCTTGTTTAATTTTACTCTATTCATTCAAATCAACTTGATATTAGGGTGGACTTGGCCTTTAAGGGTTAGAGTTGGAGTTAAAATAGAGTGTTGGGTGCAAGGTTAAAGTTAGTGAAGGAGAAATCTTAAAGTTTGCATATAATGTACATGTATTCATTTTAGTACACATGATGAAAGCTACACATAGGGCTGAAAATCGACATGAATAATTAATGCTAATGATGCTGTCACCAGTTGGTTAAAGTAAATCTCCCAATTTTTGAAGTCATGGATGCTTGTGCCTCCCTTTGAGATGTTTATACTGCTTTTTATATCATTCAAAAGACAATTCTTCTTTGTATGTAAATATAATTTTTTTTTTTTATACTTTAAGTGACAATGAAGTATATTTTCTATATCTTTGTTCTTGTTTCCATAAACATTGTGTTCACCAAAATATTCAGCAGTACTACTTTTTGCATACATGTACTGACAAACCATTTTTGAAATTATTTCACATAGGGCTGTTATATGACTATCATAATTCCTCTTCATTTCAAACTAACTTGTTTAAATACTAAAATCATGCTTACCAGTACTCATTTTATTTAAAGATTCTTTTATCTAACCATAATATCACCTCTATCTCTGTTGTGTCTCTATTGTTTTCATAACAGTCTTATAGAGCTTTCCTGCTGTTAATACTCCTCATAAAAAGCAATGGCACTTTCAGTACATGCATCTTCTTACTTGTCTTCACCATTCAGAGTCAAATCAATTCAAATCAAGTCAAGTGGCATTAAACTGGAAAACTGGAAAGCGCCATCTTACAGTGACTGCTAAATTAAGATTGTAATTTGAAAATTAATTGCACTTTATTTGGAATTCTGCCAAACAGCTTGTTTGGATAATAGGAACATGTTATATTTCAAACTATTATTTTTTACTTTGCAAATGTGGAAAATTGCCTGCAGGTACATTCTAAACTTCTACAGACTAGAATGGGGCAGGATAGGAAAATGACAGGCATAGACACTTTTCAAATCCTGGCAAAAGAGGGTGCCATTGGGACTTCAGTTTACTGTCACTTTAAGAGTTATATTTCACATCAACCAACTGATATTTTTATCAGTGCTAGTAAAATACACCATGTGTGTTACAGAAGCACTCTGTCGGTCATTCAAATATCTGTTCCACTTCGCTTATAACACCCATGCTCATTTTCTGGCTTCCATACAGTCATGCAAAATTAAAACCTCATTCCAGTGACCAAGAATACCACCATTTCCTGAACTATAGAGCAATAGATTATTGTACAACTCAGTGAGCGAATTATATAAAAAATTGTTTTTCTTGAAGGAACAATAGAAGACAATAGATATGTATTATAAAGACAAGTACATCTTTATCTAGAATCCATCACATCTGTTCCTACCATTTCCATCATAACGTCTGTTTGGAGCCAGAAGGGCAATGATTCTGTACAAATGATGGGACTTAAGGCCCTTCTGGCTCTAAACAAACAATAATTACTCATCCATCCTTTTTCCGTCAAAACACGCAGGTACTTACAACCAAAACGTTAAGGTTATCGAAGTCAGTACTTTCACTCCTAAGCCATCGTTGAGCGGGCATATAGGGACAGTTAGCGATATTCACGTAAGCCCGGATGGAGGGTTTGCAGTGACAAGCTGCTACGACGGCAAAGCAAGGGTAAAAGAATTAATGTCTTCTGGAGATTGGAGACTGTTTGGGAAGGGGAAATGTGAGCATATTTAAAGAGCCTCTCAGAGCTATGTATTTCCTAAAAAAAGAAGCTGGAATGGGTGAGACAAAATTTGTCAGGAAGTGAATTGGAGTGGTGTCAGAAGTTATACCCCATGGTTTCATAATAGCATTCAGCCCTTCATGTGCTCAGGAAAAAGCACTTTATAACCTAAAATCTAACCACCATTGTGTCAACTATATCAGTGGATTTTGATGAATATATCTTCACTTTTATTCAGATGCACAAATATATAATTTTACTTTCTTCACTGTCACTTTTAAAGCTGCTAACTCAACAAAAATTGAATGGAGATGGCCGGCCGTTCTTGGTGATTTGTTTCCTAACTTTTCTGGTTCCACTGACCATGCATAATCCAATGTCAAATCTTTGCCAACTTCCTGAATAAGGAGATGTGTATGAGCAACAATTTCTGGAATCAGACTCACAGTTGCAATTCTTCTTTCCTCTGAAAATTTCACCATATTTGATTGGATTGAATTACATTTTTAATTCACCTGACTGTGTAATTCATGACACCTCATTATGATTAAAAAATCATTGAAATAATACATGGTTCATGTGGCTCGTTAATATGCATCATTCTTTTCCAACAGTCTCCATCTTGATGTTATTGCCATGGTAACTAATGTTCCTTCCAGTTTCCTATGGTTATGAGCGTAAATTTATAAAAGGCTGTGAACACCTGAAAAAAATCTTTATTAAAATTTGTTCGTGTGAGATGCTTCATGAAACCAAATGGAAGTTATTTTTCATTGTTTCATTGAAAGAAATTTTTCAAACTAAGTCTGCATAAAAATTTTCTACTATTTGTGGACTGAAATATACTTGTAAAAAGTTCAATGTGCTTTTCAAGTAGATTGAAAATTAACCAGAGGGCGTGAAGAAATATCTAGGTACCAGTGGCTGTATGTTGTTTATTGATTTACGTGACAAGTTGGTTCACTGAGCACACTCCCTCCTCGTGTATAAAAACAGGTACTCACAGCCAGAATGTGCAGATTTTTGACGTAGAGACGTATGCACATGTGAGGGCGCTAGGAGGACAAATTGGCATCATCAATTGCATGGTGACGAGCCCTGGCGGACAATTTCTGATTTCAGGCTCGTTCGACAACACTGCCATGGTATTAAAATACAACAAATAGCTTTCTTTCCTTCAGTAATATTAGATGCTTGTGTTATATTCTATAGAATTCCATTAAAGTGCACTCAATGGGAAAGGTGATCATGTAATTTGTCTTTGTCAAAATTCTGTTGACTAAGAAAACTAAATAATCATGGTGGCAAATATGTGTTTGTGAAGTATTTAGTATGAATGAAACAGCAGCTTGGAAATGGAGTTATGGTCAACATTTATTATTTTGAAAAAATTGCCAGAAAAAAAATTTAGTGTCATAGTCTGGAATTTGTTTGTATAAGTACACAAATCTATAACATTGTTTATAGTCATTCTATATATGTTGTGTTCTGTAAAAACCAATAACTTGTGCGAAGTGTCAATGATACCTGTTTTGTGGCTAAGAAATGATGAAAATTGCATTTGTTCTTGGGAATGATTCAAATAAATATTTTTTTGCATAAAATTTTCGCAAATCACGATTACTCACAACATTTGTGAAAGTTTTATGCACATAATAGCTTGTGATTTTATGGTATTTATCCTTTTTATGCCTCCGCCCACCAAAGGTGGTGCCAGAGGCATTATGTTTGCGGGTTGTCCGTCCGTCCGAACGTCCCACTTTCTCGTTCTAGCGATAACTCAAGAACCACATGAGGTATGAACTTCAAACTTGGTGCTCGTATGTATCACCATAGGAAGACGATCTGATTAGATTTTGGGGTACGTAGGTCAAAAGTCAAGGTCACAGAGACCAATTTCTGAAATTTCAGGTGTTGTTACCCTTGTTCTAGCGATAAATCAAAACCATTTGAGGTATGAACTTCAAACTTGGTACTAGTATGTATAGAAAGAAATTATACAGGTGTATGTGAAATTTATGGGGTTTTTACCTTTGTTATCATCATATCTCAACTATTTTGTATTTATGACTAAGAGGAGATAAAGTGATCAGATTTGGGGTTATAAGGTGTAAGGTCAAATGTCAAAGAGGTCAATTAACATGTTATTAGAGTCTTTTTATTCTGGTTCAATCAAAATTTAAAACAAATCAACATGAATGTGTGATATATTTCTGATCTGGCAAGGGCGGAGGCATAAATTTCGACTTCGCGCAATCGAGAATTCATCTAGTGTTTTTTTTATTCTTTCCTCAGATATTCAACTTGGAGAATTTTCTGAGTTTACAAGTCCTATCACGTCACCAGGGCAGTGTTAATGCCATCGCTCTACGCAATGGTCTACTCTTTACAGGCTCAGAAGACAAAGATATTAAGGTCAGTGGGGGTCAGTAGCTATAGTTCAAAGGTCATAGGACATGTCATTATTTAGATAGTTTGTAAACTACAGTCAAACCTGTCTATTAAGGCCACGCAAGGGATACAGAATACGTGGACTCTGTAGGTAGAGGTGTTTCTTGACAGGTTCTACAACACACATTTATTCATAGAGGGAGACAATAAAGGTGACCACTATAGACAGGTGCCCTTTAGACAGAAGTGGCCACTAAAACAGGTTTGATTGTAGCTGCTGTTTGCAAGTATGTATAACAGATTAATCTGTACAGACTCGTGTTGTATCTGTCACTGTCAGATATTGATGTCTTAGGGGAGGGGTAGGGGAAACTCTCTGTCATTGCACGATACTATTGCATGCAAAAACTTGAGACAAAAGCATGGGGATGGTCATCGAAGTTTCACCAAAGGAATCATTCAGGTCAAAATGTACAGTAGGTAGCCTTTGGGTTACAGAGGTAGGAATATATTTTGTTGCTCTCTCTCCTACCAAACTGAAAATAAAGAGATTATTGAAATTCTGTTATATAATTTTCATTTTTGTTGCAATCCAACAATACCAAATATTACTTCACTATTGTCACAGTATGTAATATAAGGTTTGAGTGATACAAGTTGTTTTAATAGTTATTTATTTCTATTCTAATCTTTGATTTTCCTTATTTGGTTAAGACTTATGTTACCTGTATGGCCTCTTGTAATCATGTATCTGTGTGCTTGTGTTCTCTATTTGAACAGATTTTCAAGTACTTTAAGGCAGTCACATACAGCAGCTATGGCATACACATCACACCAGGCAAAGATACTTGATGGGATCAAAGGAATTTTCCTTTTTTGCATTGTATTTCTTGTACTTCTTCTCAGTCCATATCCTGATGTCGCTTCATATTCAAAGGTTCAACACATGATCATTAGTGGTCGGGAGCGACTCCCTATTTTGCATACTTTCAAGATTATTTTCTACGAAATATGATCCCTCTTTGTTAAAAAAACGGGTACAAATTGGGCTCTAAATATAACCCTCTTTTTGTGAGCACATGTTCGCAAAAAGTACCCCATTTGCAGAATTTTGCTTACGTTATTTGAGTTGCAGGTTCATTTTTTAGATGTAGGACCCTTTTTTCATTAAATTTCTTTATCTTTCAAAAAAATAAAACTTACCTTTTTTTTTCTCAATCCACAATAATTTTAATGTTCACAAACATTCCTGAAAATTACCCCTTTTTGTGCAAAATTGCTAACTATCATGCATGCACAAAGTCAATATGGAGTGACACCACCAGGGTCCATATTTAGCATGATAATTATTATGAATACATGTGATGTCCAGAGCTTTAAAAGATGCATGTTTCATGTGCAGATCAAGGTCTAGAAACAGTATGAAATCAGTGGAATCAGTGATTTCTTCCATTTTCTTTTTGTCGGCTTTCATTTGGCATCTCATTGTATGTACATATATTGTAATCATATAGAATCAAAATATTTACCATCTCAAGACTATATTGTTAACAGAAGAATTACAGTGTCATATATTTATTTGTATGTGTATGTACAAGGGGAGAAATATGATATACATGTATTTGTATATGAACAAGAATAAACACGTTCAAGACGAGTGATCACAGCAAATGAACAATAGGCAATTGTTTTATATCAAGTGCAGCTGTAAAGGACCTATGGAATGCAAGTACATGTTGATCTTTGATGATGTGTATTGTTCTGTACATCACAAAATTTACAACCATTTGATCTGAATATGTGTCATATATATTGAAATATTTTTTGTAATGATTTTATTTTACCTGCTAAGCCCCGCCCCTAAAAAATCCTTTTGGAGTGTGATTCTTCACATGACATCATCAGTCAATCATCAGTCACCTAAAACTAGCCAAACAAAAGACACTGGTATGTAAAGTATCTCTCTATTTTGTACTTGCTTACAATAGCATCCTGTGTTTTCATACAACAGATTTGCAGTACCTTTCTTTTCCTGTGATGCTGGAGCATTTGTGATTGAGCTATTGCGATTGAGAGTTTATGAGTTGGTATTGTATTAAAACATAAAAACTCACTTGTAACTCACTTGATCCAGGATTATTCAGTCTTAGACTGTTGTTCCTATCCGTGGATTCCTTTGGGGTGGGTTGTCATTGAATTTCATTGGATCATCTTTCCACCACTTTCCAAGACCAGATTTGAAGCTGTTGATAGTGGTGCTCTCCACAACTTCCCTTGGAAGACTATTCCACATTGTGATTATTCTATGGCTAAATGAGTTTTTTCTGAGTGTCTTCCGGCAGCTTTGCTTGTATAGTTTCAGTGAGTGACCACGCGTACGACTATACTGTGTTCTTCTGAAGAGGTGTTGTTCTGGGAGATTGTGAGCAGGTGCTCAACTGAGGGATAGGTACATACCAGTGTCTATTATTTGGCGTGTTTTAGGTGACTGATGATTGACTGATGTCATGTGAAGAATCAGATTCAAAAGGATTTTTTAGGGGCAGGGCTTAGCAGGTAAAATAAAATCATTACAAAAAATATTTAAAAATATATGACACATATTCAGATCAAATGGTTGTAAATTCAAAGATCAACTTGCATTCCATAGGTCCTTTAAGTTTGCTTTTGTAAGGAATGATTGTACACATCTTGATTTGTTTGTGTTTTTTTTCAAATGAGGGGAAGAAACAGCTCCAAGTAGAAAGAAAGAAGTGGGTTATTAACCCTTTGCCAACAGGAACCGGGTGGTACCTGGGGAGCGTTTCATCAAGCTTTTTGTCGGTGATTTTTACTGACAACTGTTATAAGCTACTGAAATCCTTGCATCTGATTGGTTGAGAGCAAATTTGTCAGTAAAAATCACTGACAAAACGCTTGATGAAACCCCATGAAACACTCCCTTGTTGTACTAAGCCTAGGGGAATGAGAGAATTCAGTAGTCATCGGGTTAAGAAGAAAAAGGAAGGGAAGAAATTAAGAAAGACAAAGGTAGTACTAGTATTGGAGAGAAATTGAATACCGGTACAATGTTTGAAAATAGAGTTTAATTACTTTTAGGAAACATTCCATTTATTTTGTTGTGCAAGTTTGGTCAGTTTTTTTAATTACCAGTATGTAAATTATTTTTGTACATTTTATTTTTTTACTTTCAGAATTTGTGTAATAAATAATTTCTTTTGCTGAATGCAATTTTATGAACGCAATTTTATGAACAGTGATCTATATGCAACCAGAATTTTTTTTCTTTTCATCAAATTATAATTATGTGAAATACAGGACCTGGTGTCTATTTATCCATTTTGTACATGTGCATCAGTAAATTTAGAAAGCAGAAGCTTTTACAAACTTATCTGAATAATAATGAATAATAATGGTGGCTTCTTGTATAGCGCTCATGTCCGTCACGTTGTGACGCTCCTGGCACTTCATTATTACCCCGGTCATAGCTTAGCAGCCAAATATGTAGCGCTCTAGCATATCGGGTACCCATTTACACCTGGGTGGAGAGTGGCAAATGTGGATTAATGTCTTGCCAAAGGACGTTAGTGCCGGGCTGGGATTCGAACCCTCAACCTTTTGATTAAGAGTCAAGTGAATGAACCACTATACCACGAAACCTCCATCATGAATCATGAACAGTTATCTATATCTAAGTTTGCCTCTTTCTTAATTTGTTAATTGAGAAGCTGAAATGTGTTTTGATATTGAAGATCCTTTGCACCTGGCAGAAAGACGTTAGCAGGGGAAGTCCCATAAACAAAAATGGTAGGATTTCTTTGTGTCCCTCTGCCAGGATTAAGAAAGATTTGTATCGATGCAAAGACAGACGGCCAGTTTAGATCGTGAATATTTATAGCATAATAAAAAATGGAGCTTGCCGCTGCTTTACTATCCGTCCTAATTATAAGATCATTAAAATGAAGATGTTAATTTGGCAGATAAGTAATTACGAAATTTCAAGCATTGTTTGTAAATTTAAAGATTTGTTAAGTTATATGAAGCAGCCTTCTCGCCAATACATTATACCCTTGCTGCTGATACCAAGGGTGAGGAGTATCAGAAAATAAAAACCATGTGTAGATTCCCTCAACAAGGGTACCGACAAGGGTAATAAATTAGTCCATGCCTACTTTCAATCTCCAAAGTTGTCTTGGTCCTACCTCACCACCTCCCTGGGGTGTCATAAAGCCATATTTCACTCATTATGGACCAATAAATGTGTCAATGCGTACTTTCGACCTGCAAAATTGCTTTGGTCCTTTCAGATCACCCCATGGGATTTGGTAAAGCCATACTCCTGTCAATTTGAACCATGATTACCGGTAAACTTTTTTACATTTGCTGATGCAAGATGTGTGTTAACTTTCTCATAATTTGTATGTGGTTTGTGTCAAAGAACTGATTACAAATATACACATGTACAAACATGTAGGTGAAGCAATTACTAAAAACGTGCAGGCAGCTGATATGTACTTTAGATTCACCCCCTTTAATTGTTTTTCTGTGTTTTACATTACAAGCTTCTTTTTATTCCATGGCATTACAAGCTAACTGTAAGAAATAACTAGGAATAGAATAAATCTTGAAGGAATTTTTAATGTGAAGAAATTCCTCAATTGAAGATCATCTTGGAAAATATAACTTTTTGTATTAGACTGATATTTCTTGCTCCAGTCATCATTATAAGTTCAGTTAAAATCCTGAATAGAAACTCATTTTTTTCCCCTAATTCTTTAATGTTATTTTTTGTGTAATTCCAATTCTCATTTGCTCTTCCATTACTTGTATGATAAATATATGTGTTGTACGAATATGTTTAAATAATGTGGTTATTTTGAATATCTTGGTGTAAAGCTGTAAATACTAAATATACAAAGAGACAATGTATTCTTTGGGTATAAAAGATGAAATTTATTTACATTGTACTGTACTCTACAATTTTGCAATAAATGTGTAATAAAGGTCACCATTGACTATGACTATAAACATATTTTTGTACCTTTTGTTTGCTTCATTGCTTCCCAGACTCCATGGAACTTCTACAAATTACCTTCGTAACCTAGAAAGAAAATGCAATTCACCACAAGTGACAAAAAAACAAAACAAAAAACAAAACAAAAAAAGCAAAAACAACAAGAAACAGTACATAAGCCAGTTCATAATTAGTACATGGTATCAATGAAACTAAAATCATACTGGTACATGTATCAATGATGGTGCGCATACTGTGAAAGCGTATAAAGGCCTAATGTATTTGGTACAAATGACCTTTATCTGCACGTGCGCTAATTGTAATTACGAACTGGCTTATTATCAAATTGAAAATTCCAGAAGATATATATGACATACATCCCATATAATTCAAGCCAAGTAGGTGTATTTTAAAAATTAGAGGATCTGATTCAAGAAATATTTCAAATTTTGTGATATACATGCACTAGTAGTTGTTGACCACGAAAATAAGCATGTATTCCATTTCATTGACACAACTCTCTGTTTGAAGAAATAAAAGTCATCGTTCAGACATGTTGGCACGTCCGAGTTATTTTGTCCCACATGTTACCAATACCAACCACATCTCGGATTATATCTGAAAATTGTATGATGATGATAGTCCTGCTAAAAGCTGTGATCAGACAAAATGTAAAGTGAAAGGACATGTTTAGTGCCAGTTAGATTCAGAACTCCACAATACTTGTTAACGTATGGGACACTAAATTAAATACCTCTGACTAGCACATGTACTGGCAAAACTCATTGCCAAATTGTTGAAATAATTGGCAACCTCGAGGGAGAATATGTTTGATTATGCCTGGTTTAGGAAGTGTCTTTAAAAAAACCCAACTCATATTTGTTGGGATGTAAAACTGTAAGGATAATCATGTGACATACAACCCACAAACAGCATGGGTGTGCATGGGTGATTGAAAAAATATATCAAAATATTTTCCCTCCAAAGTGCATGCATGTTGAAACAGACAATATACATTATTTGTTATGAATGATAATAAGGTTAAAGTACATCATGTGCTTTATTTCTTAGAGATAGCTGAGAGATAGCAGATACACCTTTGAGAGCAAAAGAAGTCATTTGTTAACCACATTTGTTAGAAAGTAGAATCTACCAAAATAAAACTTTTTAAGGTTTTTCTACTGCTCAGATAAACTAAATTTCATTACCCAGACATTATACCAGTAAATTCAGCTCACTGAATCTTGTGATTGAAAGCCTTCTGTGTTGGCTTTACATCACTGTTATCATTAGAACAAACACCTTTTATCACAGCTTTCTTCTACCAAAGACGTTCAGATAACTTGCTCATCAAAATGTTTCAATTGTATTTTAAAAAATAGATTGAAATATGAGTTTGAAAAGAATACAGAAATGAAAGTGGAAGTTAAAACCAACTGATGTCTTCTCTTGAACTATGATTAATATACCTGTTTTTCTGTTTACTAATTTTATGCATACTTCTTGAACAAAAGTTCCTCTTGACGACTCAAAAGCTTGCCCGAGGCTAGCCTGACATAGCAACAACTAATGTATGCAAGATGGAATCCATCCATAGAGATGCTATTATGCATAGCAGGTGCACTAGATAATTGGAAACTAAGGATTCTGGAGAGAAACATGCATAAATTGAAATACATTAGTAAACAGTTCTATTGCCCACATACATCATGACGATATGTCATTATTTATGTGATATATTTCTATCCTTATGTAGTGTCATCAGAATGATACCAGTCAATCTTATCAAGAAACAGACCACAGAAAACTTGTGACAAGAATTTGGCTGAAGATCCCAAACTGCCATACCTTTTAGATGCCAAAAACCAAATCACATAAAGGAAATTCAACATCCAACCCAACAGAAAACAACAGACAATTAATAGAAATATGATATGAAGACAATACAGCCACAAGCTCTTTTCATCCAACTGTTTTGCACCCAACATGCTGCATTGTTCAACTAGGATCTGTGTCGATGAACAGTTCTTTGCAAAGTAGAGGTGTCGTAAACACTTTACTGAAGATGCGAAGGTCATGGGTTCCATCCCCGGCACGGCAAATGTCCTTGAGCAAGGCATTTTTATCTACATTGCTCCTCTCCACGCAGGTGTTAAATGTGTACCCGGTAGAATGCAAAATTCACTGTGGATTGATCAGCATTGTGAGCGTCTGTAAAAGGTGCCTGGCTGGAATGCTCCCCAGGGAGTGGTGAAAGTGCACACATTTTGTGAGGGCAAACCATGAATGCGATGACCGGGGTAATAATATGTCTGTAAAGCGCGTAGAGACATCGTAGATGTATTAGGCACTGTATAAATCCAGAATAATTTTTATTATTAATATTAAAGTAATGAAGTTAAGCAGTTAAAGTCATTTTCAATGTCATAATTTCTTTGGCACGTTGGTAATGATGGGCTTCGGTCTTGTTTTAAAAATCATCTTCTTCTTGATGACTGCATTCACATGGTAGTATGCATCGTCTTGTTGGGATAGCCTCTCATCACCACTGTTCACATCCTGACTTGAATCAACATCCATGGCATCTGAGGTATTGTCAATGGTCTTGGCTGCGTTCTCATTCTTCATCAAGACGAGGTAAGGTTTCTCAAGGTCAGTGACCTTTCCGTAGAGGATGTGATGACCGATGATCAGGACTGGAACTCCCTGGCAAGTAGTGAAAAAAAAAAAACATGGCAGACAACTTTATTCACAGTTTCAAAAGACCGTATAATTTTGACAGCAGACTAAATTTGCATAAGGTTCAAACCCCAAGATAGGTTAGGGTTTGTTAGTCCACTGATGTTTAATATAGTGGAAGTGTCAACCTGGTATCATTCAGTACAATCTTTTGCATTCTTTGACTAATCATTAAACAAAATTTCATTAATTCATCATTAAATCAATTTTTCATTTTCACTTCCTAAATCCATTCACTTGCTTACAAAAAATTAAGGCATGGTTCTATATATATGTAGCTGTAAATCTATCACAATATGATCATACATGTATGTTCTTGGTGTGAAACCTCAAATTTAGATCATTAATTCAGTGAAACCTGTATATAAAGACTACTCAAGGGATACAAGATAATTGGTCTTTATAAGCAGTTGGTCTTTATAAGCAGGTGGTCTTTATTTGAAGGTTCCTTTAATACATATTTCAATGAGAAACACTTTTCAAGGGAAACCAAGGGAAACCAAAATTATGGTCTTTATAGACAGGTGGTCTTTCTATACAGCTGGTCGCCTAAGCAGGTTTGACTGTAAAAATATTCTTGGTATAGAGTGAATGTACCTGGAGATTGAAATGTAAATCTCCAATGAATCTTCCAGTGAGTTGTTCATCGTCTGGTGACTCAATGGCTCCTTGAAGCTCTATTAACATCCATTCCGGGGTGGCACCAGGTGCAGATGGTCTGGCATGAAAAATTGAGTAAAAATGTTGAGAAAGCCTTTAACCACTCGTAAGTTTAACATTTGTTTTCTTGTGAAAATGTCATTGCTCTTGCTCAAATTAAAAATTCTGCAATTTTCGACACACTTCTACTAGAATATCAGAAATAATATCAGATCGAGCATTAGAGGGATAAAAAGTAAAATTATTGTTTATAAAGGGGATCAAAGTCCACCTTGATTACAATTTGGTTTTAAAAGAAGCAGAAAAATGAAAGAAACAGATCAGTGAAGGTTGGTAAATTTCTGTAATTTTAATGTAACATTTGTTATCTTTCTTGTAATAAGTTTAAGAAATTATTTGAATTTATTCTTAGATTTTGCTATGCTTTTATCATAATAATATAAAACCATGAAATGTCATTAGTTCTATTTGCATTGTAACTGCAATTGTCTTTTGTCACACAAGCACACAGAGATACTGTATAGTTTATGATGCGCTCTATAAATCCATCTTTATTATTATTATTATTCAGGCAAAGATGATAAGAAATAAAGTTATGAATTTTTGAAGTTGTGATCAATCAAACACAAATTGGCAAATCTGTGACATGTCTTTAAAGCTCCCCTCCCATTAGACAGAAATAACCGTCTGTTATGGGGAAATCTTTAATATTTCTGACATTTATCAACTTTCCCCATAGAAACAGAGGTACTCTAGTGGAGCCAGACGTAATCTCAGCGGAACAACCGACGATACAGAGAGACTGAACCCTTTGGTCTACCCTCCCATTTGCCCAGACTGTACTAAAAAAATCATCTAGACTCTAGATTCTATTTCCATTTTCTCTAACGAAAATATTCAATCATACATGAACCTTGTCAAATTCTACAATATGATTTGACTGACATAGAGAATTGGTCTTTCATATGGCAACTTCCTCTGAACTCACATAAATGCGAAACTCTTCACATAGGAAATAACAATATGCACCATTCCTACTTCATGGAGCACGATACACTGGAGGATGTCAACTGTGAAAGGGATCTTGGTATTCTAATAGATAGTGGACTCACATTTTCATCAACATGTTTCTACATCCATCCAGAAAGCTAACCAAATGTTGGGCCTTATTAAGCGTGCATTTGTAAACATTATACCAGATATTTTCTTGCCCTTGTATAAGGCCCTGGTCCGTCCACATTTGGAGTATTGCAGTGTTGTTTGGAGTCCTGGATTTATCACAGATGATAGAAGGATTGAAGCTGTGCAACGCAGAAGAACAAGACTTCTCCCTGGACTCAGTAGCTTATCTTATACTTTATAGTGAAAGACTAGCAAAGCTTAATTTGTACTCCTTGCATTATCGCAGGGAACGAGGAGACATGATCTAAGACCAAGTCTTCAAAATACTGCATGGCGTAGACAGAATTAATCTGGAATCCTTCTTCATGAGATCTCAGTACCACTACCAGGGAACAAGAGGCCATCCCTTCACACTTTTCACCACTCACTGCCGGGTAAATACTCGTAGCAACTTCTTTAGCAACAGAGTGATCCAATCTTGGAATAGTTTGCCTGCACTGGTAACCTCCACCAGTATCCATTCATTCAAACATGGACTAGGCCTAGATTCTTTTTGGTCAAACAAACATTTTGAAATCGTCTGAAATCCACGTCCGCACATGACGACATGTATAGACTCTTAATGTACCAAATGTTTACGACCGGGAGACATACAGGACTACCAGTAATAGCCTATAGGCCTACTCCCATACATGCCATACAGATGATGATGATGATTAGAAGGCTTAGTGTTTCGTTGAACGAAAGTTTATTCAGTTAATTTATCAAAAATTTTGCTCATTAACGATACCTTATGTAATGTTATTGTTTCTAACGATAAGTCCCGGATGAAGGGTATAAGGCGAGTGTCATACGAGTTACACTTACAGAGAGTACGGTTTTCCGTGAGGAAACCGCTGAGTTTTCTGTTTTCTGCAGAAACTAGCAGAGTTATGAGGTTTCTGACAGATGATATCAGTTATTGAATACCCTGAGTTCCTGCAAAAGAAGTAAGTTTACTCACAAGAAAAGGAATACAATGAAAATGAATCAATTTAATTTATAAATCCAAAAGTTCGAGTAAATGGTATGAATGCACTCGCCAGGTCGTTATATGTCAGTGGTATGTAAATTAGGGCGTTGGCATGTTTAGTACATTTCATTACAGTCAAAGAATAATTGTAGAAAGGATGTCATGTTTATAAATGACGCAAGTTCAAAAAGGTTTATTTTAATACTTATTATAAATCTGGAGTCTTTGAATAGTTCAGTTATTATATTATGCCAGAATTAGAGGATGAATTTTGGTTGAAGAAGAGTTAGGCAAATTGACAAGTCATTCATTGGCAATTTAAAGAGCCATATTTAGGCCATGTTGGTTTGGTTTCTCTTCTATTGGACAAATTGGTCAAGTTAGACAATTCAGTGAGTCATTTTGAAGTTATTGGTTCCCAAATACTATGCAAATTATTAATTGGTATTAAAGAGTGAAAAGGTTATTTTCTTTCTAGCTGAAGTTGGTTAAAAAGGCATGTTATTTTATTTACTGAAATATTCACTACAAATTTAATTCAAAATGGAAACTAGACAAAATGTGTGGTCAAAGAGTTTGATCATAGAAGTCATTTATTATGACATCTGGATATGTTTTGTATAAAAGAACTAAAGAAGATAATAGATGAACAAAATGTTAATTACAATGGCAAAGGGTGTCATTTTGTTTTTGGCATATTAGGTCGATTTCAGATATTTGTGTATTAAGAAACAATTATTCGTACTAAAGAATACTTTGACTTAGTCTTTATACCAGACATCTAATTTCAGAGTTAGCGGTTTTTAGTCTTGAATCTAGACTTTTCAAAGCAGTTATATTTGACTTAGTCTTGTTTTCAGAAACATAATTAGTTTTATTTGATATAGTATTGATATCAGATACTAGTCTGTCATGTTGGAAACTAGTCTTTTATGTCAGACATTAGTCTTTATATCAGACGTTAATCTTTATATTAGATAAGTCTTAGGTTCAGACACTGATATATAATTGGGAAATGTGTCTGCCTTTATTTGGTCGAATTGTGAGTCTGTGTTTATTTAGTATGAGTTAAAGACCGTCTTAATGATTCTGTATTTGATTAGGCAAAAGGTCAATAATTGAAACTGTCGAGTTATTTAAACATGAAACGTAGCAAAACACTCAAACACAAATTAAGTGCAATCCACAGGTATTTATTTACATGTGCTAATTATCTGTACATATGTTATCACTTGTTTTTATACAGATTGAATTGATCCTTGTGATCCATGACTTCTACATTAAAGAAGCACACCAGAAGTCTAATACAATTTGTGCAGACTGAGTTATTGGGGTATTGCCTGAGCTAACCACTTAGTTAGACTAGTCTTAGAAAAGTCATATTCATAAACACAACCTTATGCAACAAATCTGTTCCTTCATCAAAAATTTTCTGTACTGTCTGAACTCTTAGTCTTAGCAAATGGAAGAGCCAATTTGTTTGATGACAACGTTAAATTAAATTTTACAAATTCATAACTTTCTTAGTCATAGTCATACTCATAGATCTAGTATATTTATTAGTCTATTTCTTATTGGAATTTACTCAACTTTCACTAGACCATGATCATGATGATGTAGGCCTAGACCATGTAGACCTAGGCCTAATCTGTTTATCTCATTTTTCTGTTATAAATACCAGGCCAGGTGGACTTTCCCTTGGCCTTACTTAGTTTTAACTTTTTTTTAATGTTTAAATATCATCTTAGCCTTGAATTTATTTATAGACTTGGCCTACAAAATTAAGGCCTAGGCCCTAGCCTGCGATGACTATACTGTCGCCAGCAGTTCAGGGTGTTTGGCTGGTGGGTGTGCGCTAGAAATCACCTGCTGCTGTAACTCTGCTCTAAGTTAGGCCTAGCACTGTCTAGGGAGTAGCGCCACCGCCGAATGCATGCGGCTACGGTACGTGGCTGCGGAGCTCCCTGCCCTTCGCAGCCCTTGGCCCTTGGGTTTGGCCTTGTGTCACTGCCGCTGCAACTGCTGCTAAAGTACCTCAAAACTATCGCAGCATGGCAGTATTTTCAGTAATCTTGTGAGTATTGATAAAGCCCAAACCTAATTTCATATCACCAACTACACATGACAACTTTTACTAATAAGAATACTCACGATTTGATGTAAAGTTGGACCATTTTTCATCAGTCACAAGTGTCTCCGATTTTGAAGCAATCAATTTTCCCGCGACGATATTATCGATACATTGCTGATTTAGGAAAATATCGGAAAATGCCGACAGGGCCTAGGGTCTTCGCCCTTTTGAATTCATCTTCACTTTCGTCTCCATATAGTCTTCATGCACACAGTCAACGGCATGAGCCCTATATTTTTTGTTTTCTTCTTCTTTTTTTTCGGTACCTGATATGCGTCCGGTATAATTATGCCAAACATGCATGTAAAGTTATTGGATTAGAGAAGAATGTTTAATTTTTTTTTTTAATGCATAAATGGATTTTTATATAAGTAATTGTACAATGCATTTTATAAGTAATTGTACAATGCACCATCGTGGATTAAAAAGCTCCCTTTTTCCTGATGTAGCCCTAATTCCTTAAAATAATTAAAGATCAGCATGATTTTTAATGCCCTGGCAGAGGCATCACATGATCACTAGTTCATGGGCCGGGGGGGGGGGGGGGGGGGGGGGGGGAAGGGCACTGGCAGACTAAGGGGTTACATAACGTACCTGCCTGTGATTTAACACAAAATGTGAAAGGCCAGGCGTGTCGGGCTCTGACAAGTGGGGGGCATCTTTTGTTTGGCGGACACTGAGAGTTCCCCCCCCCCCCCTCCACAAAGCCGTACGCAGCGGGGGGGGGGGGGGGCAGTTGCCCCCCCCCCCCAGAAATTTCAAAATCATACTTTTTTTAATTGGGTTTTAGACTTCAAGTTATGGGTTCCTTTGAAAGCGATCATCTTGCCCCCCCCCCCCAGGAAAAAATTTCTGCGTACGGCCTTGCCCCTCCACTGTCCGACGTTCCGTCGCCTCTGCGAAGTTACTTTTTTTTGTATACTGAGTTGATGACGACAGGGATGTCTGAGTAAAAGTTTCTTTAGACAAAAATTAACCGATCCTCGAGATATGCACATCATGCACATGTAGGTAGATTTCACGTGAATTTCTCTCTGATTCTTAAATATTAATATATGACAAGAAATGAACTACCCCCCCCCCCCTCCTTAAGTTGTGTTTTTGTTTCCTCTAGCTAAATTTTAGACTCCAGAGGCAGTCACCATACTAAAGCTCGAGGTCTAGAGGTAGAAAAAATATAATTGACTAAACATTATGTTCTCAACATTACAATTATCTAAATATTATGTGATTTTTTTTTTGGGTGTGGCTAACCAGCTGAGTTTGTTGGGGACGAATCGTAAACTTGCGATCACGATAGGAATAAGTCAAAATGTATCGTAAAACAAAGTATCGAACACATGATCCCTGGCCCTGTGTACTTGTACAATTTTTAATTCGACGTACGGTACCGGTACGTTGACGCAAAATTTCGCAAGATGTCGGGGCAAGAACAACTTGATAACGTCAATCCGACGATTCATGGAAAGCTTGGGGAAAGACACATCCTGCCAGCCGAAGAGGATGATGATGTCGCCGATGCTATTGACACAAGAGAAATCTTTGATATCCTTTTCACAAGTCGTTACTCTTCCTCGACCATGTCGACCTCGGTCCCGTGTTAATATTAAGGCAGTGTATGTACAGCCACACGCGTGTGTCTTTACCATCCAGCCACACGCGTGTGGTTGTATCCGAACCACTGTCGTCGGCGTATGGCTGGATACAGCCACACGCTGGCATATTAACACCTATATCAGTTATCACCACGTATTGTCATGATTGTATATTATCACCATCATCACAATCAAAATAACCTAATTTTTCCATTTAATTCTTACATTCTACGCCACTTTAATTTCCTTGAATCGTTTCAATTTCATTTTCACCGTCTTCTCTCCTGGATTTTCTTTTTTCTACTTTCTAACAGTTAACAGTTAGTCTTTACAAAGGTTCGTCTGTTTAACCATGTTAACAGTAAATTTTCACACTTTTTCTACTTGGGTCAGCCCCATTCTGGCTTGCTTCCGCAAGTTCCGGCGACGGCTCTGTCAGTCTGCGTAAATAATGAGCATGTATTATGTACTGTGCACAGACTGACAGAGCCGTCGCGAAAGTCAGCCAGAATGGACACGACATAAGTAGAAAAAGGGTGAAAATTTGCTGATAAACAGACGACCTTTGTAACAAAACTAGAAAATCCAGGAGAGAAGACGGTGAGAAAGAAATTGAAACAATTCAAGGAAATTAAAGTGGCGTAGAATGTAAGAATTTAATGAAAAAATTAGGTTATTTTGAGTGTGATGATGGTGATCAGTGATATACATGTACAATACGTGGTGATAACTGATATACAATAGGTGTTAATGCCGGCATGTGGCTGTAATTAGCCATACGTGGTTCGGATACAACAACACGCATGACACGCGTGTGGCTGGATGGTAAAGACACACGCGTGTGGTGTGGCTGTATACACTGCCTAATATTAAAAATGACTTTGTTGTTGAACGTTGTGTTCAATGTGTGTCCACTATGATTTGTATACAAATAACGCACGGCCCAGCGTGCGTCAGTGTAAGCTCTTAACGAACGAGAGACAGAATTTTCGGTCTAATGCAGTGCACGCGAGGTTTCTTTAGATTGGTGCCGCTAATGTGCACGAGCCTCTCGCGTCGAGTTCACAGTGCTCACCATCTAGATGCCGAGTGTTCACTGCATTTACATTTCGCACAACAGGGTCAAGTGCGTTATTTGTCATTTTGTTTTATAAAATAGCGACACACGCAAATCAAAACAAACGAAAGTCTAGATCTTACGTTAGTGTCTACGAAAGTTCTGTTACTTCTAGAAAATGAAAAGATAAGGCTCTAACTAAGATGAAGGAAGCTAACTGATCGCTCTACGTACCCTGCCTGGGGCTCGAGCGTGCAATATCACTTTTCGTTGCGCACCTTTTGCACTCCCGTGCAGACGGCGCAAAATTTTTTTTGACCATTCACGATGCTTAAAATAATAGAGCTATTTTATAATTATTATACTTTTTATACCGGTACTTTCTACCTAAGACTAAGGTAGTTAGACAAGTTAGTAAATCTCCTGCAGTTACTTACATGTACATACAGTCAACCTCACTTAAGTCGATCATGACGGGACTGAGTTAAATGCGTCGACATAGGCGATTTTCGACTTGTGCGGAAGTCGAAGAAAATCCGACTTACGCGTGTATACATGGTATATATAACACGGGGACGCCGCGGTGCAGACTGGCTGGTGGCCCAGCGGTTTGACCTATTGGGAGTTCTCATCACAGTGTACCATGATTTATATTGTGCCGACATCGAGAAAATAAGAACAAACATGTACTGTACCTTTCATGTACCCAGTATATTACTTCACACTCCTGTTACAATTTGGACAATAAAGAATAAAACCAGACTCATCCAATGATTAATTTCAATGTATTAAATCCTCCCTTACATCCCTTTATATGCACATGGTCGCGAGTGCAATAAAACTGCATGTACGGCGTCCGTCCGGTTAGCCGGCCGTGCAAATATGACTAACACATGACATTTTGTTCTTCACATGAGAGCGCGAGAGAGGACGCGGAGATCGCGCCAGCAAGTCGGGAAATTTTTGTAAACAAAATCGGCATGTGGCAGTTTCAACAATGATGGATTTCACATCGCCGTCTAGTTCGACATGTGCGGTGTAAATTTAATGGTTTTTTATGGTATTGTTCTGAGAATTTGATCGATATAGGCGAGTATTCGACCTACAAAAATCGACTTGTACAAAGGATTAACACACGTAAGTCTATGAGGATAAATTGTGACTTTTTATTTTCATCGACTTGAGCGACTATTCGACACATGTGACGTCGACTTAAGCGAGGTTGACTGTACTACACTAGACATTCAGAGGTCCAATAGAAGAAGAAGATGAAGAAGGACAAGAACCCTTATATTTAGTAGAAATAAAAGCAGAAATGATAGAAACAGAACTGCAAAAGTTTGAGCAAACTCTGATTAGAAAATAACAATTATAGTTTTGAAGTTGTAATTGATCTAACGTTAATTTGCAACTCTATGACGTATCTTTTGAGATCCTCTCCCATTCGATCTGTACTGAAAATTTCATAAATTTCCATTTTCTTAGTTGATGAAGGAATAGATTTGTTTCATACAGGAGTTGTTTATATTATAAACATCTAGGGTGCATGTATGCTGAGTATGTATGCCGAGTATGTATGCCCTATTTTCGTGAGAGAAATGGAAATTTATGATTTTTTTTTATAGTAAAGAGCAAATGGGAGTCACATGTCACAAAGTTGCCCAGTATGTGTTTAAATTTTCAAAACTATGTTATTTTCTTATTAGAGTTTGCTTAAAAACTTTCACTGATCTGTGTCTCTAATCTTTTTGCTTAGAACTATTCAGACCACAGTTGAACTTCCACTGTTCCACTGTAATATCAGAAAGAAAACTTGATGTTTTTATTGTTTTTGCTTTTTTGTAGAAACTTTTATGTATTGTTTTCAACAAAATATGGATTACAGTAATCAGGCTGTGGCAGTATCTCCACTGCACTAAGTCAAGAAATTACCAAAACAAAAAAAATCAGATATATTTGAAAATCATTTCAGATTAGCTGTGGTCACTAAAAGAATGAAAATATACTGTCTGTATAAAAGATTTGATATTTCAAGTTTGAAAAGATGGTGAACTGTGTAGCATGGCTGTTCTTTTAGAAGTATTTAATGAATAAATTTTAAGGGGGAAAAGCAACACAAAGAAGTCAGATTCTTTCTTGTAGAAATTTATTTTTTATCTTTTTTCTGTATTAAAGATATTAAAAATGCAAATCATGAATGAACATTTCATTGGCTCTTAATATGAACAGCTTGAGTAATTTTGTAAACATTACAGATAGGAAAGCTCAATAGCTCATATATCATTTTTATCCTTGACTAAATACTTACATCTTATCAGAAATATCAATGACCCTGAGCATCCTCTAACCTTGGAAGAGTTGAATGTTGTTCAGCAAACAGAAGTAGAGGTAATTTGATTTTTTTCCCCTTCATTACTGGTACTGTACACGTGTAATTCTTCTATTGATAACAAAATCATTAATTCTTTTGATAGACCCCTATTGAAGTCAGCTTTTGCTGTCGGGATGTTCCACCCCATGAGAGGAATAATGAATGAATGAATAGATTAGATGCAGTATATAGGCCTACTTATACGTTTTGCATTTGTTATGCCTCCGCGTAGCCCGACCAGACGCCATGCTTTGACAAGGACCCACAGACTTTCATTGCGACACCCCTCAAAACAATGTACAAAATTAATTGAAAAATGTATGTTAAAATTTCAGTTTTACGTTGTACTTACATGAAATCGATTGCTTGGATGGATTTGTTAAAGTTCAATCCCCAGCAAGCCATCAGGCAATGTCCACAGGGTGGGTATAAAACTTCAACTTTTGACTGCCAAAACTTGTCCATCGCCGTACCCCTTCGTGACAGCGCTGTGCATAGTTAGGCACAGAGAGGTCAATTCTGAAATTGCAGGTTTTTGCTATGTTAACACTATTAGATCCATTAATTAACTTCAAAGTTGGTACTTCTAGTAGTATGTATCACCATAGGAAGATGATCTGATTAGATTTTGGCAAATGTAGGTCAAAGGTCAAAGGTCATTTACCAAGAAATTTCTTTTTTTTTGCCATGTTAACATTCTGTTGAACAATTTGAGCCATTAACTTCAAACTTGGAACGAGTATGCATCACCACAGTGGGACAAACCGATTACATTTTTGTTCACGTAGGACATACGTGACAGGTCGTATGGGTCATTATATGTGAAATTAATGGGTTTTTTTAGCTTTGTTATCACCATATCTAAGCTATTCTGCATTCATGACTAGGAGGAGATAAAGTGATCAGAATTTTGGGTTATACTTATAAGGTGTAAGTTCAAATATCAAAGAGGTCAATTAACATGTAATTGTAGGCTTTTTATTCTGGTTATCAGAATATTTCAAGAACAGTTTGAGCCATCAACTGAATTTACATGTAGGTGGAGGCATATTGGAGACGTGGTCGCATTCCTTTTGTTTTACTTTTAAGATGATGATTATATCACTATGATACAGTAAAGTAGGGAAGTTTCAAACAAATTGTCTACTCAGTGAATTCACTATATTTAATCATCTGTACCTAAAAATTACTTCTTTTTTCTTTTACAGGTTGATGATCCTGGGAATGTAGTGAAGGTCACCTTCACTCCTACCATACCCCATTGTAGTATGGCTACTCTAATAGGACTTGCCATCAGAGTAAAGCTTCTCAGGTCTTTGCCTTCTAGGTTTAAGGTAAGAAAGAAGATCTAGATAAAAACCATTTAGCTAAACACGCACAATGGAGACATGATAGTTAATATTTTTTTAATTAATGAAAGTCTTTTCTTGTAAGTGATTGAAATGTGCATGACTTCTGTAGAGCTGTTGCAGAAAATAATATATTGCAAGAGATCAAACATAATCATCATTTATTGTGTTAGAGGATAGCTTTCATGGGCTTGTCTCGAATGGGTGGGTTGCGGGAGCGGGATGGGAGCGGGAACGGGCACACCCTTTCGAGACAAGCCCCCCCGGTTATCTCGAATGGACGCGTTCCCAGCGAGAAGTTCAATGAACGCGCCACTTCGAGACTACCGGGGGGGCTTTCCTCGAATGGGTGTGTTGAGTAGACCTTTGTAACAGACGTTTTAGAAATTTTTGAAAAAAGGAACTCTTGCTGGTTTTTTCGTTTTTCTTTTGTCTAAGATGTAGAAAATATAATAAAACAGTATCTAAAAAAAGCTTTTGACAAGGAAATCATTATTTGTGCAAAATAAATACGAGAATTTAATAATTATGCATTAAAACACATGGGGACGAAAGGGCAAGTGGCGTAGCTAGGATTTTTGTATTTATTTATTTATTATTATTTTTGTTTGGCGTGACCTGGGCCCCGTAACATAAAGAGTGTTTAGCGATTAATCGCTAAACTCCGAACAAGCGCTAATGGCAATCAACAAGATGGCCATGCCCCACCCCTTATTGGTGGGTGAGTAAGAAAATAGGAAGATGAGTGAGGAAGATGAAAAAATATTCCCGGGAAAATGTAAATAGGGGTCAATTTTCGCAGACTCTGGTGGTTTCCTCCCCAGGGATAGGAGGGTGGGGGGGGTTAATTTCCTGAATTGCCTGGATAGGGGGTCCAATATCTCAGAAAATTCCCTGGGATAGGGGGGTAAAACAAATTCCAACTTCTCCGGGATAGGGGGTCACTTTTGAAAAGGAGGTACAAGCATAGGCCTACCCTTTGTATGGGGAGTTGGGGGGCCGGGTACAAACGACCTTTTGATATGCGTTTTGACTTTTGATAGTGGGTATTGATAGAATGATAGTGGCATTAAAAGGTGTTTCTAACTTTGGAAAGATGATAAACACACCTTGGCTTATGTCAGCACATGTCTGTAACACAATTTCACAATATTTAACGGGTCACGCCAAAAAAAAAAAAAAAAAAAAAAATCCTAGCTACGCCACTTGCCCTTTCGTCCCCGTGTGTTTTAATGCATAATTATTCAATTCTCCTATTTAATTTTGCACAAATAATGATTTCCTTGTCAATTATGTTTTATATTATTATATTTTCTACATATTTTTTCATGTCAATTATGTTTTATATTATTATATTTTCTACATCTTGGACAAAAGAAAAATGAAAAAACCAGCAAGAGTACATTTGGGAACGCGTCTATTCGAGATAACCGAGGGGGGCTTGTCTCGAAAGGGTGTGCCCGTTCCCGCTCCCATCCCGCTCCCGCAACCCACTCATTCGAGACAAGCCGCTTTCTTGTGATACATATATTTTGGTATGTCAGAGTGCCATTCTCAGGATTTGTCCAGAATACGCCAAAAACATAAAGTCATACATACATTGGCGCAATAAATATTTATTTTTCTCATTACGTTACTAGTAATATTTGTAAGTATCATCCTTGAAGAGTTTAGAATCACATTTTCGTGTAAGTGTGTTAAATACCTTTTGTTATATTTTATTTCACAGGTTGACATCAACATCAAACCAGGAACACATGTATCAGAAAATGCAGGTTTGTACTAGTCATTTTAGAATGAACATACATGTATATAATTTGTATCTCCTGGAATTATGGCTTTGCAAAGCTAAACAAATACGCATGTTATACATTTTCTTTGCCTTAGTAGGTACAACTGTATGCAGGTCTGCCAAGGTTCGTAGGAATTTGAAATCATCATACTGATATGGCATATTAATGCCTCTGCAGACAGTGTGATTGTCAGTTTGTCACCATTTCTGTGATGTACATACAGGGGAATTAATTCCCTTCTCATTTACTTTGTAGGTGGGTCAATCCACGTCAAATCAACCAATTTTTTGACAATTTGTCACCCGACCCCCTTCAATTTTTTTTAAACTCGCACCAAATGTTCCTCAGAATGTCTGACGGTAAACCCCCAAATATTTTGCCCTAAGGCCAAGTGGTTGCTAAGATACAGCCTCGCATAGCAACCAATGCACGTTCCAAGAAATGAGTTTTATGAAAATGATGGTTTTTTAATTGACCATTGAAGCCAGAATTTTTATCCAGTACAGCTCATTATCTGTAAATTGGAAGAACCTTATGCTCTTTAAAAGAAAAATCAATTGGGACGCAAAACTGACATTTTGTTTTTGCGTACGAGGTCACCGAACATGGTGTCGAATTTAATTTTTTTAATTTTGGATGTATGTTTAGAGCCTCATATCTCTAATACTGTATGAGATGTACAGTTAAAGACTTTGACTTGGGCAATAATCAACAAAAAAAATCAGCAGAATTGGGCGAGCCGTTTTTGTGAAGGGCGCCCTCAAATTTGGAAAAAATGAAAAATGTTCCAAGTTCAAGGTCACAGATGACCCTTCGTCCCATCTAGGAATACCATGAAATTTTCTGTATTAATAGACATTTACCAATATTATCGGGGTTTACCAAAGAAATTTTGGTACCGAAAGGTTTAACGGCTAATTTTCACCACCGAAAGTGGTCGTAAACGATGAAAATGGGATTCGGGGACGTTTCACATGAGAAAAGTTTCAAAATGGAGAGCCCCAGCCCTCTCATATTTGCTGTAGTAATAGTCTGTAATACATATTTTAATAAAATGTACCACAAGACTGCCTATTTGCATGATTTTGGCCTCGAAATTTGATCCAAAATGTGATAAAAACAGTTGTCTTGCCATTTCCTGTGTGTCTTTGTGTGAACAAGAATTTTAGAAGGCATTTAATTAAGCAATATTTCAAGAACTATGACAAATTACAATGTACCCTATTCAAATCATATAGTATCTATGCTTTTCGTTCAGAGTTGGTATGTTTCTTTGATCACCTCTTAATGACTTGACCTTGAAATGCTTCTAAAAATATCCATAAACATAGGACCTCGTACGCAAAAACGAAAGGTCATTTTTGCGTCCCAATTGATTTTTCTTTTAAAGAGCATTTAAAGAGCATTTTCATAAAAATCATTTCTTTGTACGCGCACTGGTTGCTATGCGAGGCTGTATCTTAGCAACCACTTGACCTTGGGGCAAAATATTTTGGGGTTTTCCGTCAGACACTCCGAGGAACATTTGGTGCGAGTTTAAAGAAAATCGAAGGGGGTCGGGTGACGAGCATTGGTTGATTTGACGTGGATAGACCCAGGTAGTATATATATCATGTTGTGCTTAAATCTGAGCAATGCCACACCAAAGTTTTGTTTCACTCAAAAGAGTACAAAAGATTCAAGTACATGTATTTAAAATACAGTCATATTTTGTGTCTATAAAAAACAAAATGTTGTTTTTAACAAACATAATTGTAATATCAGTCATGCAAGATATATAATTGATTCCTCCATCTGTGTATTATGAGATTATTAGTGTGTTTCATATTGATTTCTTCATAAAGCCAATCATGTTAATTTCTTTATTTTCTCTCTTGCAGTAAATAAACAGCTTGCTGACAAGGAACGAGTGGCTGCTGCCCTGGAGAATAACCATCTTCTGGAAGTTGTGAATCAGTGTTTGACTCAAAGAACCTGATAAGTTCTGAAACTATACATGCCATGTCAGCAGGACAATGTGGAGTTATGATCAACTTCAGACTGGATGCATTTAATCTTTTGATGAATGATGTGGAAAAATCAATCCGTCTTAAGCTAGCTGGAATGTTGACAGTCGTTACAAATTGGGGTCTACTCTTCAGGTGAGGTCAAGAAAGGAATGACCATAAAGGAACCAGTATGATGGTGATCACGGCTGGAGATATAGGAGATATATTTAACTTCATTGCCTCTGGAGCTGTCCATCAGTCTACTTTTACTCTCTTGTTATCGTTAACTTCAAGAGCAATTTGCAATTTGACCCTTTAAAGAGAAGTTTGAGTTCTGGGAAAGGTGAAAAATAATTTGAGCACTTTCTCATTCCTTTTATGCCAGTTTAGAAGCACATCATAGTAGAAATTCCCCTGAAAAGAATTGCTCTTCAAAGGTCCTCATATTCCAAATATGAAGAGAAATAGCTGAAGGGTTCGGGCTGAACAGTCATGCTCCATGTGTGTGCAGTCCCATATGTGTGCAGTACATGTCCTTTTCAGTGAGATTAGGTCAATTTCTTATCATTTTAATGATTCCAAAATCTCACATTATACGCCAAGTCTTACATAGACATTATCAAAAAACTGTCTGACAAGCAAAAAAAAGGGACTGACCATATTGGGGTGTCTTTTTTTTTCCCCGGGGGAATGCACTTTTGTTTTTTTATGTTTTAATATTAAAGTGCCGAAAGTCACAGAAAGTATCGTATATTAATAGAAAGTCCCTGCGCAAATGATTATAGAATGAGTTTGTTAAGTAATATGCATTTTAACACTAAACAAGAACTATTCTGGTTCAAACCTTCCAAAGTGTGTTTTACTTGCACTGTAGGATAAATGATTGTCAATTCTACATGTTTCAATGTTCTACAATGTTTTAATGTTCTACAGTGTTCTACAATTAAATTACAAATATAACCTAGCCCAATTAAGTTACGAGATACCAAAAAAAAATGAGTCATGAGTTTGTTTGTCCTAGCTGAGACAGTTTGTAGTTTGTTCCTTGATAAGATATGAAGAAAAGTGTGTGTATTAATTATCCCTTCGGTATGAGTTTCAGATAGATTCGGCAGTTTGCTATAATCACCATTCTTCCTGTATACATGTATTTTAAGAGAGTGACTGTAGAAGAAATGAGAATTTATTATTTAAAAAAAAATACATGTGTCTATAGAGAGTGGAAAGTATTAATCCTAATCTGTAACAAGTGTTGTTCACAGCTAAAGGACTTGTTTTTTAAACGTTTTGACCAGATTAAAATAATATTTCAAACACTAATGCTCAAAATGTTCAGTGTATTTTTGTTTCATAAACTTTCGTTAGACTTTTAGTAAATAATATTTAATTCTGAACTATTTTGTCCTCTTATAGCTTTCAATGTGAACTGATGCAAACTCATCATTTTTCATCCAATCAATGAACTTTGTCAGCAGTGTGTTTTACATTTTAAAGTTAATAGGGGTCTACTACTATTATGAACAATTTTAAAGCTGTCACATTTTCACTACCTTTGTAACATGTTTATGCCAGATTGCTCAAACATAATTATATTTATTTTATATAGGCCAACACTTGTGCATGTAATAAAGTAGCTGTATTTCATTATTCAAAATATGAACATATGCACTTCTCATATTTATATGAACACATATATCATTTCTCCTATGCCCTGAAAAAGGGAGGAGCTTGTTCCGAAAAATTTTGTGAATAAATACTATAGCTTGAATATCATAGTTAGACATCAGTGCATTACCACTGTCATTGTTGCCATCTGTAGAAACTCAGTGCATACATCTACATGTAAATGTGTTCTGCCATATTCATCTGAAAACTGTTATTATGATGGAAGCAATATGAGTTTGTGGTATCCCTATCCGTTGTAATGATCTTTCAGACAGTCGATAACATTTTTAACTTGTTTTTTTGAGAATCTAGTTACGCATGTTCATGTACATGTATTAAGACATCAAATTTGTAAATAAAAAATAAAAAAATTGTGGAATCTCAGATTCAGAAAATCATTGGAAATTTAAAGTTTACCAATCACCTGAAAAAATAAAACCAAGCTCAAATAAGTTTATTTGGCATTTCATAGGTCAACAGTTAAGGAGTATGAAGGAAATAAAGGATAACATGAAGGTATGCGCACATACAGGTCTTCTCACGAGTCGCTTTGACGCTTATATCTAGAGTGTAATTGAACTTGTAATATCTCTTAATAGAAATATTTGAAATCCTTATTTTTAATAAACATCTACATATAGTATGATGACATGGAACCTCTAACATACAGAGCAAACTATTTATTGGTGATTGGTACCCTTCAAATTTACTGTGATCTGTTTCTCTCTCTCTCTCTGTGTTGGTAGAGTTCAGAAAATAAATGTTATATCAAATCTGTTACATGTATTGGGTGCTCTCTCTCTCTCTCTCTCTCTCAATGATATAGTGATATAGTGATTGAATTTATTAACAACACACATCACATAAATGACAGTATATTATGAACAACCACACGATGTACTAAAGAGTAATAGTTGTACATGAATACATTACATAAAAAGTAAAAGTAATATGTGTATACATATATACATACATTAATGAACAGAAATGGATTTACAATGATATGTAGTCATAGATCTACAAAAAAGTTGAACATACATGACAATGTAATATACATGAAGATGTACTAATACCCCCCTTTTTAAAGAAAAGTTTACATTGTGCCCGGGGGGGGCCACTCAGATATATGGGTGTACACAAGTCATGTGCGTCCAAGAAAACACGTAAAAAGGGTCCTTTTTTCAGGTGGAACGCGTAACGCGCGTTACGCGTTAAGGGGTCCAAAAACGCTGACTTTCAACAAAAAGGGGTGCTTTTGACTAATCTGGCCGAAGTCAAACCTGTTTAGGTATTTTGAAAACCCATGGACACGCATGTGTACACGCATGTGTACACCCATATATCTGAGTGGCCCCCCCCCCCCCGGGCACAATGTAAACTTTTCTTTAAAAAGGGGGGAGGGCCCCTGCCCCCAATCCGCCACTCATCAAGTTACCCATTTACCACATGATCGACAATACAAAAATATAACAATTTGGAAAACTGACTAGAACTACCGAGGTAGGGACAAGTGGTTTCCTAACTTTGGCATGTTTGGGGCTGTGACTGGACCCTCATGGTGACAATGTTGGTGTTGCAACTCAGTTTTTAAATTTTTCATTTGGGGGGGGGGGGGGGGTGTGGCTGATAGCACGTCATGCACGTTATTCGAGGAATGTCAGTTAAGCAGATAAGGTCATAAACTGATGTCTGATGTCTGATTCAGTTGTTTGCACATTTATGCATGTGAGGAGGTTATGAGCTAGCTAAAAAGCCAAAGGCAAATTTTCAGAGGCCTAACCATGCTAACTGTTATTTCTAAGTGTTGTTGGGTCTAGGCCTATCTAGAAATTCTAGATCTAGGCCTACAATAGTACTTAGTAGCCTAATAATATCATGAATATAGTCTATAGAGTCCACTGCTAAGATCAACTCGCCTATTATATAGTATTAGGAAAGTGATGTGCAACTGTTCTATTAGTATTAGTATTAATCAACTTGTTCTTTCTTGAGAATTTGGTGGCTCTGAAAAGAGCCTTTGTTTGTTAATTCAGAAAAACTGAAATTTAAGCACGCTCGCCACGGATGCGACGGGCCAGCTGGATGTCCTTGGGCATGATGGTGACACGCTTGGCGTGGATGGCGCACAGGTTGGTGTCCTCGAAAAGACCGACCAGGTAGGCTTCGCTGGCCTCCTGAAGAGCCATGACGGCGGAGCTCTGGAAACGGAGCTCGGTCTTGAAGTCCTGAGCGATCTCACGGACCAGACGCTGGAAGGGGAGCTTGCGGATGAGCAGCTCGGTGCTCTTCTGGTAGCGGCGGATCTCACGGAGAGCGACGGTTCCGGGCCTGTAACGATGGGGCTTCTTGACTCCGCCGGTGGCTGGGGCGGACTTGCGAGCTGCCTTGGTGGCGAGCTGCTTTCGTGGAGCCTTTCCTCCAGTAGATTTGCGAGCGGTCTGCTTGGTACGTGCCATTGTAGTTTTGTAGCTGATACTATGAATTAAATTTCGCGGTTATCGCGGTATTTATACTAAATGGTTCAAGCGCGAAACGTGGCTTTATGAAAGAGGATATTTGATTGGACGAAAAATGTCTTCTTATCTCTGATTGGTCTTTTGTTCCTTTTAGTAGTCTTTTGCAGACCATTCAGAGTGACCAGCCATAAACTCCTAAAATATTTTGACAAAACGGTTCATAAATGTCAATATCTGACAAGAATACACTCATATAATTAGTTCTGAAAGTCCTCATTACAATATTGTTTGTAGTTGTCATACTGGAATGTAAGTAAATCCTAAAATATTTTTAAATATGAATTTAAGGGTCTTAATTCAAGACCCTAACATCAGGGATACGAGTAAGCTTTCTGGAAAATATAATGACCAACATACGATATTTGAATTTCATTTTATTATATTACAGCAGAAAATATCATCGAATCAAATGTCTCATGCAATACAAAATTTGATTACACAATGCTTAGCGTAATCAGATATGAGATATAATGCTAATTCACTGAGTAAAAGGAGAATTTATTGGCTCTGAATCGAAAGAGGAGGGTCGTGGTTTATATGTATACGTCACGCACAGCTAAGCCAATGAGAGCCTTTGTCCAATACTCGAGAAACGACATTGATCCTTCGCGGCGTCTGTAAATTTTCATGATCCTGATCTTAAAATTCGTACAGTGAAATTTAGGTCAGGTTTTTTAAACTCAAAATTATTGTTTACCATGTAAAAATGTATAATAAACTGCATTAGTTTGTTGTTTTTACTAAACTTACAAGTATTATGCTTATAACTGATAATTACTGTGGGTCTGCTATGAAAATTTCCGTTTTCTGAGACCGGCAGTAAGCAAGGGGTTTCCGCGGGAATTTCATGGCTGTCACTCACGTCCGCATATACGTTATATATATGGGCAAATTTCTGTATGAGGTTAGTTTTCTACTCGTAGTCAACAAGAAACAATCAACATGTCTGGACGTGGTAAAGGAGGAAAGGGACTCGGAAAAGGAGGCGCTAAGCGTCATCGCAAGGTCTTGCGTGATAACATCCAGGGAATCACCAAGCCAGCCATCCGTCGTCTTGCCCGCCGTGGTGGTGTCAAGCGTATCAGCGGTCTCATCTATGAGGAGACCCGTGGTGTCCTCAAGGTCTTCCTTGAGAACGTCATCCGTGATGCCGTCACCTACTGCGAGCACGCCAAGAGGAAGACCGTCACCGCCATGGACGTCGTCTACGCCCTGAAGCGACAGGGACGTACCCTTTACGGATTCGGAGGTTAAGAAGTTACTCGTGCTTCTTGCAAACAAAGGCTCTTTTCAGAGCCACCAAATGTTCACGAAAGATTCAAATTATTTTGCTCTTGTTGTGTAGGCCTAGGCCTTGGCAAGTTTTTCCTCTCCATTGCATTGGATTGCGCCTTGAGCACATTACTTAGTCATGTGGAGTTGGCATATTACAAATTCTCTTATTATAGATCATTCCACATGTGTGTGCAGTCCCATATAGGCCTACCCATTTCTGTGTGCATGTGCTTTTCAGCGAGATGGGGTCAATTTTTTATTTTGATGATGAACCTCAGTCATTCGTATTAAACTATTAAGTATTATGTAACAGGGGCCGCGGAACCTCTTGGAAAATGGAGGGGCTTAATGGGGGGTTGCGTGTATAACCACATTTTTTGCACTGCCATAGGCATAGCCATAGGTTTGCACGTGTTTACTGAAAAAAGTTCCGCGGTCCCTATGTAGTCATGATCAACCTTCTCCATTTGCATTTGCCATAGTTTCATAAGTTCAAGTTCAAGTTTATTTCCACATCTAGGCCTAATTAAAAAACACAAGTACAATTTATATGCATATATACAATAATAAAACGTTAAAATGAAACATCTTCAATTGAAATAATGTGGGGGGGAAAACAAAGGCCATTTGCCTTATCAAGGTTAGTCCCAAAGATAATTAAATTTACATATAATGTTTCTTAAATATACTAAAAATAAGATAGAAATACAAGATTACAATGACACAAAACATCAACATATAGAATTAAACCAGACAAATCCATTACAAAAAACAATAGAAAGGGCATTTATGTAAAATTAAACCTAGTCGCATGACTAGAAGTCCAGAACTCAACTTTACTCTGACCTTAATACAAACAGCTTGAGAATACATTTTAGATCCCAGTGGCTACGTATATATTTAGATTGACGTAAAGTCAATCTTCTATTCTCGTTCGCGTTCTGCATTCTTATTGCATTGACGTTTGCATTGACGTCATGACGTCAATGCTCTGTTATTGTTCGTGTTCTGCATTCTTATTCTTCTTCTTCTTCTTTTTAGATTGACGTCAGTCAATCTTCTATTCTCGTTCGCGTTCTGCATTCTTATTCTTCTTTTTCTTCTTCTTCTTCTTCTTCTTTTTCTTCTTCTTCCTCAGACCCCATTCGTTTTGCACAGGGTGTTTGTGAGCTCTGTCTAGGTCCTTTCCCCTTGTCCATTTCATTTCAAATTTCGTATGCATGTTCCTTGGCATCCCTTCTAGGTCACTGAGGTCTTCGTTTTTCGAACTCACTCATGCATGACCGTCCAGGCGCCATTTTGTCCGTTTTCATGCCTTTTTGGGGCCATTTTCATGCCTTTTGTTCTCCTTGCCTATCTCAGCTATCCTACATCCTACAGACTTCTAACAAATTCCTGTAGATTGTCCAAGAGTTGCTTTTTACATTCTAATAAAAAAATTAATACGAAAAATGCCATCTTCACACTGTAAATTTAAGTCCGAAATCCGCCATATTGAAAAATGCGAAATTTCTTGAAATTTTCACTCCCGAATATTAAAAATTCCTATAACTTTGTCATATGAATTGATTTTTGTCCCAAACTTTTACCATGTCTTGATCTAGTCGTTACACACATGTCTGCCAAATTACATGCATTTCTGACTACGCATTATATAAACAGCGCCCTCTAAAGTTTTCAAAATGGCTCTCTTCATGTGGCCGTATCTCCGTCATACCTGGGTAAACCCGTACCCTTTTTTGGATTTAGATACTTCAAGATATACCCTTTTCAGCCAAATAAAAAAATATATACCCCATCACTGACCGACTTTGAGAAAATTGCACTTGAAAATCACAATATTTGCATAAATGCCGAAATAAAGACAACTTGCTCTAATTTTGTGAACGTTCAACATACGTCTTTGAAATTTGGTGGGTATGTGTATTTATGTATTTGACAACTGTTAACCAAATTTGGATGAAATCGATGACGTCATCGCGAAGATATTACGCAAAAACCTTAATTTACTATGCATTACATAATATTGCATAATATGCTTATTTTAAATGGCGCGCTAGTCGCAGTTGGCTCACAATGACCGTAATGAAATTCCCTCGTCAGGGATGCAAAAAAAGATATATGGTCTCACAGAATATTTTGAGTAAATCGCGATTGAAGTCAGGTCATTATACGGATCCTGCACATGTATTACACGTATTGTCTATGGGGCAAATCGGTTATCGCAATTTTATATCCTGCATAGATGCCACTACTAAGGAAATATGGCATGCCATCCGGGCCAGATTTCCATTGTGGCCAATTTGTTTTGCATGCAGTGGTTGTGATCACTGTCTAGGTCCTTTCCCCTTGTCCATTTCGATTCAAATTTCGTATGCATGTTCCTTGGCATGCCATGTAATGCACTGAACTCTTCATTTTCCGGAATCACTCATGCATGACCGTCCAGGCGCCATTTTGTCCGTGTTTCGTACCTTTTGTTCGATTTTGCCTATCTCCACTATTCTAGATGCTACAGACTTCAAACAAATTGCTATAGATAGTTTAAGAGATGCTTTTTATTTTACTGTTCAATGACATGCAAAATACAGACGTCAATCTATGCACATCGTTCTGATACGATTGCAATTCTAGTTCTTCTTCTTCTTCTTAGACCTCAGACCCCATTCGTTTTGCACAGGGTGTTTGTGAGCTCTGTCTAGGTCCTTTCCCCTTGTCCATTTCATTTCAAATTTCGTATGCATGTTACTTGGCATCCCTTCTAACTTACTGAGGTCTTCGTTTTCCGAATTCACTCATGCATGACCGTCCAGGCGCCATTTTGTCCGTTTTGGGGGCATTTTCATGCCTTTTGTTCTCCTTGCCTATCTCAGCTATCCTACATCCTACAGACTTCTAACAAATTCCTGTAGATAGTCCAAGAGTTGCTATTTACATTCTTTTTTTAAAGTGAATACCAAAAATGCCATCTTCACACTGTAAATTTAAGTCCGAAATCCGCCATATTGAAAAATGCTAAATTTCTTGAGATTTTCACTCCCAAATATTAAAAATTCCTATAACTTTGTCATATGAATGGATTTTTGTCCCAAACTTTTACCATGTCTTGGTCTTGTCGTTGCACACATGTCTGCCAAATTACATGCATTTCTGACTACGCATTATATAAACAGCGCCCTCTAAAGTTTTCAAAATGGCTCTCTTCGTGTGGCCGTATCTCCGTCATGCCTGGGTGAACCCGTACCCTTTTTTGGATTTAGATACTTCAAGATATACTCTTTTCAGCCAAATAAAAAAATATATACCTCATCACTGACCGACTTTGAGAAAATTGCACTTGAAAATCACAATATTTGCATAAATGCCGAAATAAAGACAACTTGCTCTAATTTTGTGAACATTCATCGTACGTCTTTGAAATTTGGTGGGTATGTGTATTTTCGTATTTGACAACTGTTAACCAAATTTGGTTGAAATCGATGACGTCATCGCGAAGATATTACGTAATAACCTTAATTTACTATGCATTACATAATATTGCATAATATGCTTATTTTAAATGGCGCGCAAGTTGCAGTTGGCTCACAATGACCGCAATGAAATTCCCTCGTCAGGGATGCAAAAAAAGATATATGGTCTCACAGAATATTTTGAGTAAATCGCGATTGAAGTCGGGTCATTATACGGATCCTGCACATGTATTACATGTATTGTCTATGGGGCAAATCGGTTTCCCGCGTTTGGCCCCCTGAACAATTTTTATTTTTCTTCAAATTTGGCAGGTACATGCTTCGAGGCAGTATGAAGAGACTCTCGGAGCCGGATTTCCAAAATCTATCAAGCGCTTAGTTTTAAACGCTATTTTATACCCTGCACAGTATTGTCTATGGGGAAAATCGGTTTCCCAACTCTGACCCCCCTGAACGATCTTTATTTTTCTTGAAATTTGGCAGGTACATGCTTCGAGGCAAAATGAAGAAACTCTCGAAGCCGGATTTTCAAAATCTATCAAGCGCTTCGTTTTAAACGCTATATATACAGGTACTTAACAGAGTCTGCAAATACAGACTAGCACGTCGACCCAAATATAGAATGACCTTCAACCCATGAGTCCATGACTCATGCCAGCTCAGTTCTACTTGTCTATCTCCACTATTCTAGATGCTACAGACTTCAAACAAATTGCTATAGGTAGTTTAAGAGATGCTCTTTATTTTACTGTTCAAGGAACTACAAAATACAGACGTCAATGCATGCACATCGTTCTGATACGATTGCAGTTCTAGTTCTTCTTCTTCTTCTTCTTCTTCTTCTTCCCCCTCAGACCCCATTCGTTTTGCACAGGTTGTTTGTGCGCTCTGTCTAGGTCCTTTCCCCTTGTCCATTTCATTTCAAATTTCGTATGCATGTTCCTTGGCATCCATTCTAGGTCACTGAGGTCTTCGTTTTTCGAACTCACTCATGCATGACCGTCCAGGCGCCATTTTGTCCGTTTTGGGGTCGTTTTCATGCCTTTTGTTCTCTTGGCCTATCTCAGCTATCCTACATCCTACAGACTTCTAACAAATTCCTGTAGATAGTCCAAGAGTTGCTATTTACATTCTTTTTTTAAAGTGAATACGAAAAATGCCATCTTCACACTGTAAATTTAAGTCCGAAATCCGCCATGTTGAAAAACGCTAAATTTCTTGAAATTTTCCCTCCCGAATATTAAAAATTCCTATAACTTTGTCATATCAATTGATTTTTGTCCCAAACTTTTACCATGTGTTGGTCTTGCCATTGCACACATTTCTGCCATATTTCATGCATTTCTGATTACGCATTATATAAACAGCGCCCTCTAAAGTTTTCAAAACGGCTCCCTTCATGTGGCCGTATCTCCGTCATGCCTGGGTAAACCCGTACCCTTTTTTGGATTTAGATACTTCAAGATATACCCTTTTCAGCCAAATAAAAAAATATATACCTCATCGCTGACCGACTTTGAGAAAATTGCACTTGAAAATCACAATATTTGCATAAATGCCGAAATAAAGACAAATTGCTCTAATTTTGTGAAGGTTCAACGTACGTCTTTGAAATTTGGTGGGTATGTGTATTTATGTATTTGACAACTGTTAACCAAATTTGGTTGAAATCGATGACGTCATCGCGAAGATATTACGTAATAACCTTAATTTACTATGCATTACATAATATTGCATAATATGCTTATTTTAAATGGCGCGCTAGTCGCAGTTGGCTCACAATGACCGCAATGACATTCCCTCGTCAGGGATGCAAAAAAAGATATATGGTCTCACAGAATATTTTGAGTAAATCGCGATTGAAGTAAGGTCATTATACGGATCCTGCACATGTACTACACGTATTGTCTATGGGGCAAATCGGTTTCCCGCATTTGGCCCCCTGAACGATTTTCATTTTTCTTGAAATTTGGCAGGTACATGCTTCGAGGCAAAATGAAGAGACTCTCGAAGCCGGATTTTCAATATCTATCAAGCGCTTTGTTTTAATCGCAATTTTATATCCTGCATAGATGCCACTATGGATGAAACTATGGTGGGCTGAAAGGGCCAGATTTCCATTGTGGCCAATATGTTTTGCATGCAGAGCTTGTGATCGCTGTCTAGGTCCTTTCCCCTTGTCCATTTCGTTTCGAATTTCGTATGCATGTTCCTTGGTATGCCATGTCATGCACTGAACTCTTCATTTTCCAAAATCCCTCATGCATGACCGTCAAAGCGCCATTTTGTCCGTTTTTCGTTCCTTTCGTTCGTCTTGCCTATCTCCACTATTCTAGATGCTACAGACTTCAAACAAATTGCTATAGGTAGCTTAAGATATGCTCTTTTTTTACCGTTCAAGGACATGCAAAATACAGACGTCAATCTATGCACATCGTTCTGATACGATTGCAGTTCTAGTTTGATTTCTTTTTATTTCTTTGTCTTAAATTGTTTTTATCTAGAAACAATAGCGTGTCGAAAATTGATTCTCGGTTGTCAGTGGCGTAGCCAGGATTTTTTTAAAGGGGGGGGGGGGGCGGCACATAAATGCCGGGCTGTCAACTTTGGTGAACTGCTTGGAGGGAGAGCCATATTTTGTTGTAATCGCCAGCCATCCAAAAGTCACGCAGCAGGGGGGGGGGGGGGGCTGTTCAGATTTTAAGGGGTTCATTTTTTCTCCATAATTCTCCGACGAAAAAAAAAGTCGTTCGACAAGGAGGGGGCTCAATTTTTTTTTAATTTTTTTTTTTTTGCGGGGGGGGGTGAAAGTTGTCGGGGGAAGTCTGCCCCCCCCCCCCCCTGTCACACCCCTCAGCTACGTTAGTGTCGGTTGTGTATTGATCAGAATTTACCGGTGTACTAATGTCTCAAATTGGTATTTTCCGCCTTGTCGTTTTAGGTGCCCCATTTTGTTGTCCCCCCCCCCCCCACACTTTGTAACGGGTCCGCTCGCTATTCATAAAAAACCGCTATTCATTTAACAGGCGTTATGAATAGCGGTCCTTATGAACGGAGGGCCTTATGAATACCGAGGTAATTTGTCTATACATGGTTTGCTCGCTATTCATACAAAACAGCTATTCATTTAGCAGGGGCGGATCCAGGATTTAGTATATAAGGGCACACAGGTTTGTCCGAGGTTTGTCAACTTTTGGAAAGAAAAAAAATCGCTCAGTGGGGGGGGGGGGGGGTTATGGGGGTCCAGTTTCCCTCCATAATTCTATGCCAGGCAACAACAAAAAAAGATTCATTCTAAAAAGGGGCACAATCGACAAAAGGGCGGATCCTTTTTTTGTCAAAATGCATACTTTACTTCTAAAAAGGGGGAGGGGGCATCTCGGCCCGTGCCGCCCCTTTTGGATCCGCCAATGCATTTAGTCACACGTTATGGATAGCGGTCCTTATGAATAAGTGGTCCTTATGAATAGCGGTCCTTATGACTGGTGATGTTACCCCCTTTGAAAGACGAAATGAATGCGAAATGAACATCGTTACAATATAGGCTCTCTCAAGTTCCCCTCCCCCCCCCCCGAATCCCCCAAACGGATCGACGCCCCTGATAAATCAGTCTTTGTTCTGGGACCGGGATAGATATGCTCCGCTGAGACTGCATGCGTATAGGGCTCACATAAGTAATTCACGGCCCCATTCACTCACGTGTTATAACGAAGGTTGTCTATAAATCATATTTTGAACACCCCTCGGTAGAAATCGTTTAAATTCACAGAATAGAGACAAAATATAAATATCTCTCAAATAAAGTACCTAATTTGGGCACTTTCCCGGCGTTAAAAAAAGATATTTAGGCTGAAACAAGGCTAGCCGAAATTTCAGCCCATTTGCACATAGAAACAGTGGAAGTGCACCAGTGATAAAATAAATCCTTTAAAAATAATAAAAAGCTAGCCAACTTCGGCTAAGGTGTCAAATTGAAAAGAGTATGTCTATTAAACACCATTTACGCTTTTTAAATTTACTGAGGCCAATCAATCGATTTTATATGAATATTTCTAATCAATTAATTTCAAATAATCTTTGCTCCGCCTCACCGGCATACATTGCGAGCGGATGAATTACTTATGTGTGCCCTATAGCTTCTTGGGAGTCCCTCTCCTGTCTTGTAATGTGATATGTTTTGTATTAGCGAAATATGGCCGCATATACTAATATTTTCCCATCCGAACCCCATCATATATATAGTCATCATACAACATCATACAACAGCCGTTTCAATTTTAACTTACCAGAAAGAGTAGGCAGTGTTGGTAATTCGTTTTATTATACTGCCATAAAGCATTGGAATTCTCTGCCTAATGACATAAAAGGAATAGATAACTTTGTTCATTTTAAGAGGAAATTGAAAGAATATCTTTCACTAGAGAGTCAGAGAGAAGAAGCAAATGATTATGTTACATCTAGGTAAAATATCCTGAATACGGACCATTTTCTTTTCACATGCAGGTTAATATGCTGTTTATTGTATATATTTATATAGTTTTAACATGATGAAAGATTTAACGTAGTTTTTTTTTCCATTCTCATCTTCGTTTCCCCCCCCCCCCCCTCTCTCTCTCCATTTCTTCCTCTTCTAACTTCGTCTTCTCCTCTTTTTCCTTCTTTTTTTTCTTCTTCCTCTTTTCATTCTTTTCCTCTCATTCTAACTTTGTATATATTTATCACTATTATTTTTATGATTTACTTTTCCTTATTTATTCCTCAACGTGTAAATATATATAAATATGTTCTAACTCAATGATTAGTTTATTCACACAAGAGGACCCCACTGGAAATAAGCTTTCGAGCTTTCGTGGGTTATCCTGTTCAAGCTTGCTAATTTGTTATTCTACTAGTACAAATTTATTATGTTCTGAATGCTTGGCAAATAAAATCAATCAATCAATCAATCAATCAATCAACCATTATGTACCGGATATACAAAATAGCAAGATTAAGGTACCTCACTCATGTTCTATACTCAATCGACATCCAGGCCATGCTAATGTAACACACAGGGAAAATAACAACACCCATGATGAAGATGGTAACTGGGGGTTTTCCACTTTATTCCTCCCGTCGTATGGAGTACGAAAAAATATAAACAAGAACAAGAAGAAGAACCCCGACTACTTCATGCCCATAAAGCAAGTGATAAGATCAGCCTGCATTCTTTTAACTCTGACTGACACTGATGACTGCATCTGTTAAAAGGAGAGAACTTTCTGACTTAACAGACTCTTCGGCGCCATGGCCGGTGAGCTTATCGAGTGCCGTGCTTTCTTTTAATTTTGTTTCAATTTTGTTTCAAACAGAAAAATGCAAGAAATTCCTGGACTAATCCATTCCACAGAAGGGGGGGGGGGGAGAGGGAGAGGCTATTTATAAAGGAGGGACAATTTATGTAAAACTTGTTTTGCTCTGTTACACACTTCCCTGCTTAATTGAGTGGCGTCCCGACACTCAGGCTACAAAAATTAATTTCACCAAATTCCCTTTATATCTTGTCACCATCACAGCCGTTTCAGATTTGATAAAACTTCCACCTTACCAATATGCAAACTAATATTAATCGTGCGATTAAAAAAATAGATTACATACTAGTAACACAGGACATGAAAATTCAAGTCATAACACAATTGGCCAACCCGCACCACAAATACGAACTTTCAGGTCTCATGACGAGAATCACAGAAAACATATCTAGTGCATAACTCAACTGTTTCAGCCCTACACTCCTCACTATGCAATACTAAACTCATGACGAGCCTCCTAGCATTGACATCAGCCTAAGTGCTAACCGACTGATCCTAACAGTTTTAGAGTCTTTACTGCCAAGCCTCTTATCGACATAAATTTTCATGTTACAGCTGTGTCTCTCACAAACCAAATGATTTTAACAGTATATACACCCTATATAAACCTATACCCGGTGTCATTTTTGTATAAACAATTTAATACTTTCGCAAAATACCCATCAGGAAAACAGACCTGTGCTTCGTTACGATAATGGATATCCCTATCACCATTGCAATACACAAAGAAATCCTAGTAACCTATGGCTAACAATCAACGCGACCAATGTGCCCTTTCTGGCCTCCTTACAAGGTTAACAGAGAGACAAAGGTACGGAGAAACTCTTTACTGTTCCGAATAGTCAACCCGTATTTCTCTCATGCAATTCCGGTCTCATGTCGAGGTTTTCAGAATTAACATTAAATACTTCAACCGACTAATTCTAACAGTAATTCCAGCCAATTCCTAGTAACATAAGAAATATCAATATTAAACAATGCAATACGATATCCATATCAAACTATACACGTACTCAGTTACCATTGCTGACCAATTTTTTGTTAAATAGAACATTACGGACATAGGCTTCCCTGCTTTTTCAAAAGCAGTCTCTAAAACCAGCAAACCAACGGAATGCGCGTACCCTCAATTAACAACATTACTAATACTTTCAAACAAATTTACACTTTACTGGACTATCTATTCCAAAAGTCCCCAAATTTCAAAGCAAGAAATATTCTGATTATTCATTATTGACAAAGCCATCAACGCTAGAGTTGCATACCTGCTCTACTCATACTGTATTACTGTCATCCCTCCTAATGTCCTATCAATATACATGTATAAAATATCGAAACCGACCCAGCTACAGCACTCAAAAATATACAGTTACCATGGTAACACCTAATATCTACAGAACTTTGACGTGCAAGATCAAAGTTGACAGTGTCCTTGCTGAAGAAGCTGCACAGAAGGCCAGGGCTTTGCAGAGATGAAAATTCCGCCGACTGCGCCATGTTGATAAAAGTATTTAAATGTCAATTAATCGTGTAAATACCTCACACCCATGATGTCAACCACTCTGGAATCCAGGTTTCCGAGTCCCTTGATGGTGGAAACTATTGCTGATCACATCAGACCTGCGTAGTCAGGGTTCTTGCGTGACGACGTCCCATCTGGAGGAATCCTGTCCGTGACGCCAAGATGTAACACACAGGGAAAATAACAACACCCATGATGAAGATGGTAACTGGGGGTTTTCCACTTTATTCCTCCCGTCGTATGGAGTACGAAAAAATATAAACAAGAACAAGAAGAAGAAGAACCCCGACTACTTCATGCCCATAAAGCAAGTGATAAGATCAGCCTGCATTCTTTTAACTCTGACTGACACTGATGACTGCATCTGTTAAAAGGAGAGAACTTTCTGACTTAACAGACTCTTCGGCGCCATGGCCGGTGAGCTTATCGAGTGCCGTGCTTTCTTTTAATTTTGTTTCAATTTTGTTTCAAACAGAAAAATGCAAGAAATTCCTGGACTAATCCATTCCACAGAAGGGGGGGGGAGAGAGGGAGAGGCTATTTATAAAGGAGGGACAATTTATGTAAAACTTGTTTTGCTCTGTTACACTAACAACTCCACTTGGGGGCACCGAAACATACTCGTGACTATATTACTCATGTTATAATTTCGGGGGGGGGGGGGGTCATTATCATAAAACAAATACAGGAAGGAAGACCTTGAGGACTTGAGGATTGGTATGTTATAGTGTAAATGTATAGGCTACCCCAAATGGTGTAAATGGATAAAGATGCTGTACATCATTAAATTGCGTGACACATTTGAAATCATATACTTGAATGAACTTGAGCCGTCAGTGTGTTGGGGGAAAAAAACAAACAAACAAACAAACGTCGAAGAACCAGCTAAATGGTAACCCTTTTCTCAAACACGTCAAATGTAAGACTTAAAAACACCCCTTTTCCCCAACGCCATAGCGTCGACGCCTTATTCGACGTTTTTTGAACACGCATGGGTACTACTTCAGTCTGCGAGTGACCCCGCCCCGGATAATCCGCATGATGACGGTCTCCTGTTCTTTTCCCATATTGTATTATATTTTCTTTGTATTTAAGAAGTAAATTGTTAATGTCTGACACTGTTTTTTTCTGTAATATTATATCTTGTATCACGCTATTGAACACAAAAATAAAATCAAACAAACTTTATTGCGCCCCAACATAGGACAAAGTGTATACAATAACATTTGCAAAACCGGTTCACTATATGTGAGACAAATCTAAATTTTCTATTGCTTTGCTAAGAAAAAATGACGCCAGAAACTAGGCCATTTTTGGCCCCAAATTGCGGTTCCCTCGCTTACCATGCTTCTGTTTGAAAGGGCTAATTCGTACTGCCCTCGTATAGCTAGGCCAATACCCTTCCTTTGTTGGCTAATGTCACTGAATAAGATCTACAACTAGTCTGATCCGGGATGATTATCACAGCGCCGCATCTAGGATTTGTGAGGGAGGGGCCCAATATTCTGGGAATATTCTGCACTTTTCTCTGAAATTAAAGCAAAACAAAAAAAAAAAACAAAAACAAAGAGAAGGTCATCAGCACTTAATTTTTGGTTGTCTTTTTACTCCAAAATTCCAGGGGTGAAGGGGCCCCTGGATAATCACGTACATGCACGATTTGTCTGCGTGTTAATTGTTGTTTTTATTTGTTTGTTAGTATTTGTTTTGTTTGGTGATACAGAGCCTGTGTTTGCACCCCGGTTTCTATTCAGAAGCGTTAAAAAGGACCAAAATGCTTACAAATATGTTCGTTTGTATAATCATATTCATTATATTGTAAATGTGTTCTTGTTGAGACTCTCATACTCCCGATTGGGGTCGATAGAGTTTAATAAAATCTAATCTAATCTAATCTAATCTTACAAAATCAAAATCAACAATTTGGAGAAGGAAAAAAATTAAAAAATAAAAAGTAATTAGATGTAGATCGTAATAGTTGTAATGCGTGCTGGGCTATGTAAGGGGGAATGAGCGACTGGCGAGACGTATACAAGTTAATTTTTTTATGACGTAAGCCGATGCATGTAGGAGAATCTCGATTTGCACAGAATGCTGAATCTTTGATTTGACTCATGTTAACGGGAAGTTATTTATTAGACCGATGAAGATTTGGGCGAGTTTATTTGAAGACGAGATACCATGAACCCGATAGCTCTGCGGGAAAATAGAGGTGAAAGGTTGGATCCCAGTTTGTAATAATAAACACAATCTACGGCCGGCCGGTTGATCGACCCTGGCCCCCGGCACCACATAATTATGCAATATACGCGCTTGCATGCATGAAGTGTAAACACAAAGCCTAGCCAAAGGCAAAGGTTATGTTGTTGCTGGTGTCGATGGAGTCTAGTCTTTGACGTCAAATATATTGTCAAACTAGTTAGAATTTGGAAACTTCTGTCGGTATTTGCTCTTCTGCGATTGAAAGGACGCAGTTAATGGGTTCTAGAGAATCTTCACATGTCGCTGAAAGGAGAACGATGGCTGAAGAATCAGAAGATTACTCGGCAGTGCTTGCTTATCTGCTCAGGAGGTGAGGTGGACATGGCCGCCAGGCCCAGGGTTCGGGAGGGCGCCGGCGGACGCCGAGAGTGTGGGGGGGGGGGGGGGGGAGTTGGGGGGGGGGGGGGAGTTGGGGGGGGGGGGAGTTGGGGGGGGGGGGGTGGGGGGGGTGGGGGGGGGGGCGGGGGGGTCACTCACACTTATGCGAGGTTATTTTAGATCACCTCGCACTCCATCATACCACAGATAATTGCCTTCCATAGTCTTAGAAGTTAGACTTAGAGATAGAGAGTGTGTAGCCCCGGGCATGCCCGGACGTAGACCGAAATTTTCTGTCTCCAGTACGTTAGCCTCTTATTTGGGTAGGGTCGGCTACTACTTGGAGACAGAAGCCGTCCTATCACTTTGCTGTGCAAAATTTGTCTATGGCGTTTGCCGTTCTAGTCTCGTACAAGGCAAAATGATTATGAAGGAAAAAATACGATAAATTCATTACGAACTCGTGCACATTGATTTCAAAACGGTTATTTCTTTAACATTAAATATGTTTGTTTAGTGTTAAAGAAATAACCGTTTTGAAATCAATGTGCATCAAAGTTCGTAATGAATTTATCGTATTTTTTCCTTCATAATCATTTTGCCTTGTACGAGACTAGAAGCTCGGGTAACGGTTGGAATACGGCAGCAGGATTTTCGAACGGAGAAGACCTTGGACCCTGAATTACATGAAAAAGGAGCATTAAATGGATCATTTGGTAAAATTGGTATGTTGAACAGATTAAGTATATGAATTAGAGCCTAGGCCTTATGATTATTTTTAAAAAAATACAGAGGAAAAATGATTTTTTCCTACTGTTCCAGCAGGCACAACGCCATATAAAAGGCATAGACAAATTTTGCACAGCAAAGTGATATGACGGCTTCTGTCTCCAAGTAGTAGCCGACCCTACCCAAATAAGAGGCTAACGTACTGGAGACAGAAAATTTCGGTCTAGCCGGGACGTAACTCCAGGGAGCTCCAACGCGCAGCGTTGGAGCTCCAGGTACAACTATCCAAAGTCGACCTCGCCCATTTTATGGCTAAAAGCATCGCTTAATTTCGGCAGGTAAGATAGAAATGTCTACTTACACTTCAAGAGAATTACTGTAACTATGTAGCAGGCTCCTTCATTTTACGATTTAACGATTGTTTCGATGAAAAAAATGGAATTTCCTCGCAGAGCCGATCTTTTCCCCGTACTGTACCGTCGATTCAAATGACTCGATCGCACTGTGTGATCGAGTCAGCGACGTATATACGGTACATTACACACAGTGCGATCGAGTCATTTGAATCGACGATACAGTACGGGGAAAAGATCGGCTCGGCGAGGAAATTCCATTTTTTTCATCGAAACAATCGTTAAATCGTAAAATCAAAGATCCTGCTACATAGTTACAGTAATTCTCTTGAAGTGTAAGTACAAATTTCTATTTTACCTGCCGAAATTAAGCGATGCTTTTAGCCATAAAATGGGCTAGGTCGACTTTGGATAGTTGTACCTGGAGCTCCAACGCTGCGCGTTGGAGCTCCCTGGAGTTAGCCGGGACGTAGACCGAAAGCTTCAGTCTCTGTTCGTCGGGTGTTCCACTGGACTACGTCTTGCTTCACTACACCTACTTAGTAGACTGAACTCGGTCTCTCACTCTGTACCAGGGACTAAGGACGAATTTTCATTTTCCAATAAATACATTATTTTATTAAAATAAACAACTCAGAATGAGAACAACGGTACTATAATATGCTTGAATAAATTTCTTACCCCAAATTCCTCGTCTGGTACACGAATCTGATCATTTGAAGCATGGAAGTTGCACGTCAGTAGCGAGTCGCTGACAGCCATCTTGGTTATAATCACATGACCCGGAAGTAGGCCTAGTCGGAAGTGTATAGAGATTGTGCAGTAAAACGCAGCGAATACTCAGTCAGTGCGAAGCTTGAGTTCAAACCAGAGTAAGTCCCAAATTTTGTTAATTATCTGTATATTTTTCAGGGTTTTTTGTGATGTATTGAAATATGAGAACCCTAGCACCATCTATGTGAAATTTTAGAGAAAGGGGATGGCTTATAGGGATGGAAAATCAGATCCCCCTTTTTGGGGGGATTTGCTCATAGGCCATGTATTGTAAGATCCCCTTATATACCGGGAAGGTTGGGTAGCCGTCTGTGTAGGAGGAGAAGGTAAAAATAAGAAAATGTTAAAGACTCCTCCGAAACAGACGGTTTTCAGCTGTCTAGCCGGGACGCTGCGTCCTGAGTGAAAGCACTCATGGCTACATTAGACATGTCACATAGGCCTAGATCGAAAGCTTCAGTCTCTGTTCGTCGGGTGTTCCACTGGACTACGTCTTGCTTCACTACACCTCCTTACATAGACTAAAGTGGGTCTCTCACTCTGTACCAGGGACTAAGGACTAAAAATGATTTTTTCATTTTCCAGTTAATACTATAATAATTGCCCATGTTCTTGACCAATTTACATTAACAGCGGTAATATAACACGCTTGAATAAATTTCTTACCCCAAATTCCTCGTCTGGTACTCGATTCTATCATTTTAACCATGAAATTTGCACGTCTGTAGCGAGTCGCTGACACTGTGACAGCCATCTTGGTTATATCACATGACCCGGAAGTAGGCCTAGTCGGAAAGCGTACGGTATAGGAGTTTATGTAGTAAAGCAGCGAATTATACTCAGTCAGTCAGTGCGAAGCTTGAGTTCAAACCAGAGTAAGTCCCAAATCTTGTTAATTATCTGTATATTTTTCTTTTTTTTTAATGATTTACTGAAATATGAGAATACTAGCACCATCTATGTGAATTTTTAGAGAAAGGGGATGGCTTATAGGGATGGAAAATCAGATCCCCCTTTTTGGGGGGATTTGCTCATAGGCCATGTATTGTAAGATCCCCTTATATACCGGGAAGGTTGGGTAGCCGTCTGTGTAGGAGGAGAAGGTAAAAATAAGAAAATGTTAAAGACTCCTCCGAAACAGACGGTTTTCAGCTGTCTACATTAGACATTACTGTAAAATAGTTGGTATTTTCTGTCGCATGTACTAAAGGTATGGGGGGAAAATAAGATAAATATTTTAAATACCTTGCTTTCAAATTCAGCCCTTAAAATCTCACTCCGACATCAAATGGCCGTTAGGAAGAACTTTCCATATTTCCAGCAAAATCCGAAGTCAAAATCATGCCCAAAACCGAAGAAATCCCCGCCGATTTGTTTTGCGATCGCGTGTTGTTTACATACCGCCGATGTCTTAGACTAAAATCGGCCAATAAAATTTTTGTCCACGAAGAAACTCGGGATCGCAAGCGCACATCGTTCTCTACGATCGCGCACACAGAAAATCGGGACTTTTCCGTGTACGGGATAGGGACCAAATTTTTAACGAAAAAATTCTTTTGGGGAGATGTCAGCGCCCGCAGCGACCAGGAAATGTACACAACGACTCCGATAGCTCGTTTCGCGAGAATCAACAGTAAATTACGGATTTCATCTTTGGAATCATCTTTTCCAACATCGGTGAGTTGAATTTATTGTATTTCTTGGATATATTGGGGGCGGTTTTTGTAAATTAAATGCCGATTTTGAGTGAATGTTGGTGACTTTTGTGCAGTGGTGTTTGAAAAAGTTGAGCCGTATGACTGCCTAGATTCTACACACGAAGTATAGGAATGTAGCCATGAGTGAGTGAAAGCGTCCTGAGACTGAGTAAGAGAGTGTGTAATCTCCAGCACTGACATACATAGATTTATGTGTGTGTAATATGAAGGAGCAAGATTGACGACGGACAAAAGTAGCCTGGGGGTCGTTTCATCAAACCGCATAACGACAAGATCAGCGACATCTCGACACTGTCGCTCAACTTGTCCGCTAAGTGTTTCACAAAGCCGTCTTTGCCAAGACCAGCGACAACTTCGCTGACAAGTGACTTGTCGGTACTCCAAACCTGTCAGATTTTTTTAGAACGCCATCACAAGCCAGCTTTTAGTTAGTCTATGGGCTGCGAAAAAATAGCAATGTAAATTAAGAGAACATTTATTTCCTGATCTCCAAGCACTATCCTCTATAATCCTCTATAATGAACACGATTTGGGTCTTCTTTCCGTAATTAGTCAATTACGGTATCCTCCTACCTACAAATCTAGATTCGTACATCGCAAAAGCCTCCTCGAGTTTTCTCAATTTTTTTAAATTCTAAAATGCCATAAGAAAAACATCTTTTCATGTAAACGGGATGTTTGTATCACAAGCATTCATCTTGGCTTCCATTTTTTACATTTTGGAATAGTTTGGGGAAAACTGAGCCTCAAAATCTGGGTAATTGACGATAATTCCAATGGACTGTGATATAGACTATGTTTTTTCGCCGATGAGTATCGATATCATTGAGTTGTCGTTTATCATGTCTTCGTGAAACAGTTTTTCAGGTCCATGACATTTCCGTAGATTTGATGAAACGACCCCCTGATCAACATGATCAAGGACAAGGTGATATTTGATAAAGATCCTATTGTCATTTAGCATGAAATCAGATGAAATGTAACTTAGATTCAGAATGAAGTATTTTCTCAATATTTTGCCTATTATATTGGTGTTTTCACCTCTTCAACTTAGAGGTCGCAACCGCTGCAGAAAGTGACACAGCCTCACATAGTGATGTGACTGTGTGCAGTGAAAAAAAATAGAGACAACTAGACTAGAGAGAGAGAGAAAGAATAGGGGAAGGTAGCCCTGCTGCCACAAAGTGGCAGTGTCCTGAGTGAAACCACTACTATTCCGTGGGGCTCACAATTACATGGTCAAATGACCATGTATAGACTAAATTTTATCGTAGGTACATATTTTTAAAATTAAAGTGTCATATATATGATGCCACTTACCTAAATAGACCTTCTGCAAATCAGCTCTTCCTCAAAAATGTATAGAGTTGATCAAATGTCACTTTTTTTCACTCAATTATAATCCTCCCTTCTCATCTCTGGTGAGCGAGAACATACGTAAAAGCAGTGGAGCTGCTGCTACTGACACGCATGCATATTGCAAACTATACACCGGCCTACAAAAGTTTTTAGTACAGGAGCTGGGAAATTAATAGGCCTTTTTTATGTCATCCCCTTAAAAAAAGAAAGATAACAGTTATTCAGAAAGTATTTGTCAGTACCTAAAGTAGCCTTAAATGAAGTGAAAATAAATGTCATGTTTCATGGTATAATTTTGACATACGATCTTGGATTTAAGAGGCACCCAACCTTTCAGGACTGCTGTGCGCAGCCCAAACGCTATGCGTTCGGGCTGCCGCAGGAAAGGGGAAGGCAACGCGAAAAGGAAAATTGTATGGAAAGGACTTCCTTAGACCTTACAGACTCTCCTTTTACTAGATGGCATTTACCCTTCTTCTTTACCATTTCTTGGAGCTATGCCACTGGAGTGACTGGACATTAGGTACTCCATGACTATGGTCATGTTCACTTTAGACCATGTTGGTCAGTTGGATTCTTTTCCTAAAACCTAATGTTTTGCAGGTTGTTCTCTTATCCCCTCAACCTTGTGCTACTCAGTTGCAGAGTCATTGAATTTCATAACTCAATAAGAAAAGGCTCCTGTATTGCAGCTGTGATGCTCAATTGTGTTTTGTGTCCTGATTTTAACTGCTTCCAGCAAATGCAATTGCGTTGATTTTTCAAACATTGAAGAGCTACTTTGAATTTTAAGTATTCAGAATATTTTTGAAGCGATCCCAAAAACAATATGATAATACCTTCAATATATTCGTGGGGATCAACTGGTCTTTATTCGTTGACAAAATGTAGAACAAGGAATAAAAAAAACACAAGAAAACCCCTTGATCTGTCACTCCTCAGCGACAATCAGTGGTCACCTCCCCCAGCTGTACTGGCACTGGACATCAATGTAACTCATCTGTACCAACAGGACATGTCCCTGTCTTGCCAGGACTGCTTCCACAAAACCAACGCCCTTGCCCTTTGGTGTCTTCGAGTTGCATTGATGAGATGCACCTAAAATTTCACCAGTCTCCTTTAAAACCCAATCACCATAGTTAATAATCTAAACCTATTACGGTTTTTCCAAACTGATACCAACAACAGAAGGTGAACCGTAAAAAAGATTGCTTTCTCATTCCTCCTGTCATGCCCATATGTATCATAACTCTCTTTGAGTCAAATACCCCAGAACCACATTCTGATCATGTCATGAAATTCTAAACTTGGACACACCTTGTACTCACAACTGGGCTACACAGACTTTCAAATACATGAATTAGCAACACAAAGGGTAACCAAGGAACAACATTCTTCTGTCTCAACCTCTCCTACGACATTAATAAAAGCTTCCATGGAGGTAACCATCTGGTTCATCTGCAAGCCAATGCTTCACACCCTTCACTGTATAAAAGAATTCAAGAATTGCACCTGTTCCACCCTATTGCAATCAAGCAATTAATCTCTCTCTTAATCCTGAAAGTCTGGATCCCTACATTCTAATAAAAATGAATTTAAATACAATTTCTTAGGATTCTTACCGTACCTAATAAATGTGTCATTCCTTAACTTATCATTGTGTAAAACATAACTTTGATAGTTGATACCAGTTTAAATTTTTTGTCACAAATGGATGTGACATCCTTCAACCTTTCAATGTGCAAGCTTACGTTTATTTACTGTATGTATATGAGTTGTAGAGTTGTAGAGTATTTCAACAGATCAAAATGCCATTTTTTAAAACATCTAGTACATGAACATTTTCACAGATGATTCGTGTAAAACTCACAGTCTAGCTGAGTGACTGCTAGTTTAAACATCATACCAGGTGGTGTAGGTTTTGTGAAGGTGAATTTTTTTTTTTTTTCAGTGGACAGATCCGACTGCTCTCTCCGCATTCTGCTGGTTTCCTAGATGATAGTGATGATGATGATTACATTGAATGCTGTCCTGAAAGTGAGTCCAGTCATTATTTTATATTTTTCAATTTAATTCAATTATAGACAGACTCACATAGGGGGAAAACAATCAAGTGCCCCGTATTAAACTATACATGGGCCGCGGAACCGGGGGGGCCTGCAACCCCCCCCCCCCCACTTTTTTGAGTAGACACGTTCCATAAAATCTTCGAAAAAAAGGTTCAAAAATGCTCCACGGCCCCTGATATAAATTTAATTGTTTTTTCAAGGGGGTGTACATTTTTTTTTGGACAATCCTAGATCCATCCATGTAGTGCTGTTTGCATGTATTGTATTCAGGAAGTATGGTGTTCATGTGAATTGTTGATAGAGTTAGCTTAGTTTCAGCTAATCATTCAGTTTTGAATATTTATGCACTGTCAAAGAGACAGCTTTTTTCTCAAGCTTTTACAGTGTGACAAATGATGTAATTAGATGTCATCATACTCAAATAAGATTTATCCAAGACTGAAATCTTCCCTCTATTCCGTGAGTGATTTTGTAATTTTGTGATGATCTATATGATAGAAGGCTAAAACAAGTCTAACAACAACATAAACTGTATTCTTAATGTCCTGTACTTTGTCTTTATCTATTAATGATAATTTTGTGTGTATATATTTTACAGGTGATCCTTCTCCGGATACAAGCAAGATTGATGTGAGTTTACATTATTCAATGGATGAAGTCCATAAAATATTTAGGCTGCTTATACCCTTCCCATTGTGTGTCTCATTGCTCAAAAGCAATATTTTAATTTTTTCATGATGAATTTCTTTTGCCTCTGTTTATGTTTACATGCACATTTCATGTTGATTTGTTTGTACATGTATATTTAGGAAGTATGTGATATAAAACTTATAAACTATAATCCTGTGAGGAAAAAATCAATTCAATTCAATTCATTTTATTCAATACTCCATAAAAACAACAAAATGTGACCCGGCACCACAAAACCACCAAAAAGTCGCAAAAAATTATTTTTCTGATTTTATCATATTTGGATAGAACAAAGCCTCAGCTTTAAAATGATATATGACTCATTATAATTGAAAATTTCTAACCCTTTCAATTCAGCGAATGAAAGGAGCTTGTAAGAGATGTTTTCAAGCGTGCGGAGTAAGAAAATGAGAAAGTCGATAGAGAGTGAATCAAAAGGCCATAGCACCCACTATGAATGAATTGTCGGATGATATTTGGTAGGAGTGTTAAACATAGTTTATTCATTTTATTGCCAAGACTTCAAATTGTGAACTTGAGTCGTTCGAAAATTATTATGATGCAAATGAGAGTGTTCTAATGGGAGATTAAGCGCACCTCAGTGGCCTGACAGGTGCACAAGACAATGCCTATTCACTCCATTGGGGTGTCTTTCTTTGTTCCCTGTTACATAAGGCTTGTCTCGAATGGGTGGGGTGCGGGAGCGGGATGGGAGCGGGATGGGAGCGGGAACGGGCACACCCTTTCGAGACAAGCCCCCCCGGTTATCTCAAATGGACGCGTTCCCAGCGAGAAGTTCAATGAACGCGCCACTTCGAGACAACCGGGGGGGGCTTTCCTCGAATGAGTGTGTTGAGTAGACTTTTGTAATAGACGTTTTAGAATTTTTTTTGAAAAATGTACTCTTGCTGGTTTTTTCGTTTTTCTTTTGTCTAAGATGTAGAAAATATAACCGGCAGTGGCGGCACCAGGATTTTCAAAGTGGGGTGGGGGGGGGGGGCAAAAGAAATTGTTGGGGGCAAGGGCGGACAAACAAAATTTTCCACCCTTTTATTTTTTTCACTCCGAAAATTATTGGGGGCAACTGGGGGGTAAAGCTTCTGACTGGGGGGCAAATGCCCCCCCCCCATGCCCCCCGGTGCCGTCACTGATAACCGGGGGTTGTCAAATGAATGTATGAGGTTGCATGAATTCATAATGGAATGTTCATTTAAAAGTCAAAGGTCTGGTCGGGCAGACAGTCCAGAATAGAATGTTAATTCACTGCGGCGTATTTTTTTACGGGGGGGGGAGGCACAAGATGGCCATGCCCCACCCCTTATTGGTGGGTGAGTAAGAAAATAGGAAGATGAATGAGGAAGATGAAAAAATATTCCCGGGAAAATGTAAATAGGGGTCAATTTTCGCAGACTCTGGTGGTTTCCTCCCCGGGATAGGTGGGGGGGGGGTTAATTTCCTAAATTGCCTGGATAGGGGGTCCAATATCTCAGAAAATTTCCCGGGATAGGGGGTAAAACAAATTCCAACTTCTCCGGAATAGGGGGTCACTTTTGAAAAGGAGTTACGAGCATAGGCCTACCCCTGGTATGGGGAGTTGGGGGCCGGGTACAAACGACCTTTTGATATGAGTTTTGACTTTTGATAGTGGGTATTGATAGAATGATAGTGGCATTAAAAGGTGTTTCTAACTTTGGAAAGATGATAAACACACCTTGGCTTATGTCAGCACATGTCTGTAACACAATTTCACAATATTTAACAGGTCACGCCAAAAAAATAAAAATAAATTAACAATCCTAGCTACGCCACTTGCCCTTTCTTCCCCGTGTGTTTTAATGCATAATTATTCAATTCTCCGATTTATTTTGCACAAATAATGATTTCCTTGTCAAAAGCATTTTTAGATACCGTTTTTTATATTTTCTACATCTTAGACAAAAAAAAATTCTAAAACGTCTGTTACAAAAGTCTACTCAACACACTCATTCGAGGAAAGCCCCCCCGGTTGTCTCGAAGTGGCGCGTTCATTGAACTTCTCGCTGGGAACGCGTCCATTCGAGATAACCGGGGGGGCTTGTCTCGAAAGGGTGTGCCCGTTCCCGCTCCCATCCCGCTCCCATCCCGCTCCCGCACCCCACCCATTCGAGACAAGCCGTTACATAATACTGGTTTGTTATTTGTGTAGTCCTTCTGTTATCATACACTGAACTTGTAATTTCGCTTATAATTAACTCATATAGAACCTACTCTTTTTCTTGTTCACAAACCCATCTGCAATTTGTTTTACATAGAACTTAGATACTCTTTCCTTGCTCACATGAATAAACTTGATCGTTCGTTAGCAACGAAATCCCTTTTCAGACTCTGTTTCGTCATCGAAATGGAACTTAAAAGTGCTCTGTCTGTAATTTGCTTTTGCGGCTATTGATGAACTGTAATGTCAGTATGATGAGATTGCTGAGAATTTATTCTTTCTATCAGTATGAAAATCATTAGGGAAAAGGTAATTTAAGGCCTGTGAGTTTGCAGTGATTTTACGAGGGTGAGCGGTACCGATTTAAAAAAAATCATACGGGAAGGCGAAGAATTAGGAAGCAACCGAAGCTGTGCGCAAAAAAACTGGTCTAGAAAACTGTTAAAAACTCATCTTCTACTGTGTTTTAAGCTTCCAGATTGTGATATAAGGTACAGAAAAGAACGATCTTTCAGAAAAACCAAAAGTCCGAAAATAAAATTTTCCAACCCAAATTTCCATTTCAGCTTGCGGCTTTTTGGTGGTTTTGTGGTGCCGGGTCACAAATATACAATTATACAGCGTATACAAAACAATAAAATACAATCAAATGAGGAGAAACAATACAATTATTCATGAGAATACAAAATAAATACAGTGAATATAAACAGTATGGAAGTATTAGGAACTTAGCAGGGAGGCAGTGTCTTATATGAAGCCAAGTCCAATGGAAAAAAACAAAAAAAAAACCCCGGTTATTCACAAAGAAAACAACAACAACAACCAACGCACACACAAAAAAACATAGAAAACACAGACACACACACACGTGCACACACAATACATAATTACTTATCAAGTAAATGATGTTTTTTAAGATGCTTTGTAAATATATTCAAAGATATATTCAAAGATGGGCTTAGTCTAATATGGTTGGGCAAGTCATGCCATATCTTAGGTCCAGTATAAAATATGGACTTTAAATGCATTTTCTGACCAAGAGGCATGTATGTAGGTTGCTTAAAATAACACTGTGTTTTCTTGTTCTTGGTTTTCATTTGTTTGCTTTTTGTTTGCTTTTTGTTTGATAGTTATAATTGATTTTAATTGTAGGCAAGTGATCTGAAACAGGAGATGCTGATTCAGGCAGGAGTTACCCACAATGCATCACTTCCATCAGCGTCGCATGTGACACAGATGCTCCACAAGGTAGCTATCTTACTTTTCTGCATTCACAGTATAAAGGAATATATATTACACAGGTGGTATTCTGAAAGCTCACTTAACTTTCCTCTTAAGTCCTCTTTTTAGTCGAGTGCTAATAGACCTCCAAATTGGTACTCTGAAAGCTCACTTAGCTCTCAATTAAGTCTTGCATCGTCAAAATATGCTCCTCGCCTTCTTAGTCCATTTCTACCAATCAGATGCAGTGTAGCAGAAAAATTGTGTATACGCGCTCCACCTTCAACATAGCAAAATGTGTAGTGAACCTCTAACATAATGTCAGAAGGCCTTGCGATAATTTGACAAAACGTTGAAAACCAACATTGAGACTGCTCCTTTGTATCAAAATGGATAAGGTAATTTTCATTTAATCAAACATATCATCCTTTTGATTGAACGGGCAACCTTTTACATGAAAAATACAAGAAAAAAGGTGCTGTGTTATTAAAAACCGGAGGCCTGAAGAGACCTGTTGGGTCTTTTATCTTATTGAAAGTAATTGACTGCTAACAGCGTTTTCAGAATACCAAAACTCATCTTTCAACTTCTGCACGTACACTACAGACGTGCATCATAGCATATGCGGAACGCACCAACTAGAAATGGGCACTTAATTGCTTTCAGAATACCAAATTGTTAATTGAGTGCTAAATGAGCTATCAGAATACTACACCAGGATTCCATGCTAACTTATTTTCATTGGGGATTCAGATTGAGACATGGAGTATTGTATGGTCTGTGTGCATGAGCCCTATGTACAAATTTTGAAATTTGGGGGGTCCAGACTTATATTTTGGGCACCTATTAAAGGGCGAGTCAATTAGAATTACATTTCATGATAATATCAAAGTATTGTGTCAATATTGCTAGAAATCGCATATACTTTTTATTAAAAAGATCTGTGTACTTCTCTAAGCTTCGTTGAAATTGCCTAAATCGCACGTTTATCAGCTAGTCTGTCACGCCCCTCGAAAAATAGGGCCCAGTCACGTGCCTTGTCAGGTGACCTGTGACGTACCATCGGGAACGTCTAGCTAGCGGACGACGCTTGTCTGTGTATATCCAGTGCAGGGAATTTTGGATAGGCATGATAGGAGTGCATATCTCAAGAAAATGCCGCGGAGATGTGTTGTTGCTGGGTGCAGCAAAGGCACCAGCGATGGTGTCAGTCTGCACACCTTTCCTAAAGGTGATGCAACTCGAAAAATTTGGATTTCAAGGATCAAGCTGACGCGAGCTAGCTCAGTGGGATGGCCCTTCCGCTCACAGTACTGTTTGCAGTGACCACTTCAGGGAGGAGGACTTCGATAGTCAGGCCCTCAGGCCAGGGGCTGTATGACCAGCTAGGATTTGCGCCCAAGAATAAAATGCTGCGGCCGACAGCGGCCGACAGCTATCCCTGTCATCAGACTGGGAACTGAGGGCTGTGGAACTGGAAGCCAAACACAGGGAGCTAAAAAAACAAGAGTCGGTCTGCAGTTCTGAAGCTGGAGTCACTGGAGAAAAAGAGGGTAGGTCTACCGTACCGTACCGTAGAGCCTGGGGGGGGGGGGGGCACTCAACCTGTTTTTGGATGTGGGTGTGCCGCTGCCAATCTCAAAACAGGGGGCTAAGGAGCTAAATGGTTAATTGAGGAAGCTCATTTTTGAGGGTCTAAGGAGAGAACGGGCTCATGGGCAGAGCTAATTTTAGCTGCTCGCGATCTCACTACTCTGGTACACATACGGTGCATGAACTGAGTCAGCTGTCGCAGCGCTGTTTTTAACGCTGTACATGCCGCGCCACTGCACTGGCTCGATGTCGCATGCAGATTGATCTCGCTGAGCCGCCGCTAGCACTAGTAATACCGTGTTCAGTTAGGGGGCACTAGGTCGCCCAGCTCCCCGTTGCGCTGGCCTGGGAGGCTAGGGAGCGACCGTTCCCGGACAATGGGCTGTGCGCATTGTTTTCTCATATTCTAGGGAGCGAGTCGGAAGCCAATCGAGGTGCGGTTAGTGAAAATCTGAAAAAATCGCATATCATGGGAGCGACCCGAGAAGGTTGAAAATGGGGGACGTCACAGCGGCACATACATGTGTGACATATATATGTGAGTGCCCCCCCCCCCCAGAGGCAGCTAGCTTGCAGCACACGATTTTGCTGTAATTGTTGTAATATATTTAGACTTTCATCCAGTCTTTCAGTGTACTTGGTTGTTATCATAATCACGCACACAAAGATTCGCAAGGTACGGTCAGCAGTAAAGCGACTGTCCACACGTCTACTTGTCTGTAAAATATTACGTTTTCCAAAGCATAAACCTAATCCAAAAGAGGAATTATCATGGGTAAAGTGTTTGAAAAAATGCCAGACTTGTCATTTGACCTCTACTAAAATGTCTAAACAACATATTCAAATCCTTTTGGGGGACTTAAAGATTGTCGAAATTGTATAAATAGTGATATGAAAATGGATAAATTATCATTCATTAACATTGCCAACATATTAGTCAACCTTAGTGGCTTCGCGGGGGACTTCCCGATGGTACGTCAAATCGCTCTAGCCAATCAGCTGTCAATTTTTGGGGGCGTTCCCAAATTAGTGAGTTTTTTGACCAATTTCTCGTTACTGGGCAATTTTTTTTCTGTAAAAATGTCAGAATTGTGTCATTGGACCTATGTACTACATTTTTAGCCCCAATGTTGATTCTAATTGACTCGCCCTTTAATGTTGAATCCTTTCTATTGAAGCTACACTACATATATTCAATAACTTATTTCTATCAAATGTTTTTCAATGTCAGTTCCGAAAATGAGGTAGACCTGGGCCCCGTTTCATACAACCTAATATCAATAAAAGCTGCCACATGACAAATTTGCTCTCAGCCAATCAGATGCAAGTATTTCAGTAGCTTTTAACCTGTTACTGTAACTTGTTATAGATATCAAGTTTTATGAAACGGGACCCAGAAATGATAACACTTCATCGCGAGTATCACTGAAATATCATTACTCTGACGTGAAATAATATTTATATATGAGCAGCATCAAAGTAGATAAGCAGCCAGTTTGATTTGCAGCTTTAAGTCACATCGATGGGACTAAAAGAGAATGTTGAGTTCTGGGAAAAGGTGAAGAAATAATTTGTGAGTTTTCTCATTCTTTTCATGTCAGTTTCAAAGAACACCATACATGTAGTAGAAATGTCCCCTGAAAAGGATTGCTCTTCAAATTCCCTCATTTTCAAAATGTGACAAGAAATGGCTGAAATGTTCAGGCCAAACATTCACACCACATGTGTGTGCAGTCCCATATACCCATTTCTGTGTGCAGTGCATTTTTTTTTCAGTGAAATTGGGTCAATTTCTTATATTTTGATGGTTCCAAAACCTCACAGCGTACACCAATTCGTATGTAGACACAACTAGATTGATACTGTTTAGCAACAGTGAACCTCCGCGCCTGCACGATGTAGTGTCCCACCTCATTACCATTCAATAAGAATTAATTGCGGATGCGCTGTGGTGCAGTGGATTGGGGTTCTTGTCTTTGGATCTGAGGGTCGCGGGTTCGAACCCTACTATGTCTGGTGTTTATGTCCTTGGGCAAGGCATTTTATCCGCTCGCTTTTTTTACCCATGAGTGATGGGAACTTTGGTCGGGTGTTAACTAAGCCGTGAGCGTCATACCTCGGTAATGTATTCATTTTTATGATTTTCATTAAATGAAAACCTTTTCAGCGTCTCAAAAGTAAACTTATTAAATGCATTCCGTAAAAATTCACATTTTGTATGAACTAGACCTAAAAATCATCTTTGAAATGAAAGCTCCGAGTGCTCTGAGTGGTTAGCACTCGCATGAGCCTCTACTGAGGCCTGCGGAAACGAACTACTGTCTGTACTGGGGATAGAATCGAAAAATATCAGAAATTGTTAAATAAATCCCCAGAACAGACAGTTATTCCTGTCTATGTCTAGCCTAGATCTACTCGGCTGTAAGTTAGGCCCACTCAGGGCACCGTTACTATCCTTGGCTGTGAAAAAAACGTGTGGGACTACACACTAACGAGAGTCTACGGCGACTCCCTTAAATCATTGCTGGGGGCACAAATGCACAGGTTTTACTTTTACCTGTGTAATTTTTTTAGGTGTCTTACCTTATCATATCATGCTGTTCTTGCACCCATTGCGTCCAAGAAAATGAAAATATCTGATTTTGGTTCTTGCTTCCTTTTTATCGTCTCACTCACGGTCACTGTCTATCAGTCACGTTTCCTTGATACACGTTATTGCCATAGAGCTCAGCTCGGCGATTGTTATGCAGATTACGTATACAGCTCGCAAAAATAGTTTTGATCCACACCGCTGCGCGCGCGCGGATACGATAACTCAATAGATACTATGTTGCGGTGCTTTTTCGTACACTGCAATGCACAGGCCAATGACGGTACGTGTATAAAGGGCTGTAAAGGGCGCTATAAAATTAAAAAAATTAATTTAAAAAATTAATTTAAAAAATCAGATGCACCTGTGACCGTGGAATTCAATAGGAAACCGCATGTTACTTAGATGAAGATTCGCTGAAAGTTTGGTGAACTGAAATGGAACCATTCAAATGTTAGAGCACTAACAAACAAGCAAACAAACAAACAAACACACATCGGGACAGAATCGACTGAAATTAGTACCGCCCTTGCTTCGCGCGGCGGTATTGAACATTTCCCAATTGTTTCTTCCACAGTTTAATCGCATGACCAGAATTCAACTTTATCTTTAATTCAATTACTGTACAGAGCATATGTAATTGCTAGTCTCTTGCCCAGATAGTTCAGACCTTGCATTATTTATAGTGACTGACAAGGGTTGTACAATGCAATGTATGCATAGGACACTAGTGCTTCTGATCGAGTACCATTACAATTGTTTATTTTCTTACTGCTTGAAAAACTGCAAGTCATCTAAACTGCCCCAATCAGGCTTGTGTCAATATAGACATCAAGCATTCTATTATTGGGGACAGGTACCTTGTGTTAATTGTATTTTTCAGCATGTGTTGTTTTGATCATTTTATTTTTAGCCTGACAAGCATATTGGTGTATGTTATCATGATGTAATAATGCCTTTGAGCACAGATGGGGTTTAAAAGAGTTCAGGTTTTTTGATAAAAAAATAATGAGAATGTCTATAAATCTGGAGATGTATTATAGCTTGTTATAAAGAGTTTGTCAAACATTTAAAAAATTGCCAGACTTCTAAGGACAAAAATCTAACGAGAAGGTAAAATATTAAATGTATAGAACATTGTTTAGAGTCAACTTTGGATCATGATAGGCATATCGTGAACTAAATTTAATCCAAAATTATATATTGTGATTATTGATTTGTGTTTATGTGTAATATTGTATAACAGTCAGGGTCCAACCATTACTCCTATATTGCATTTATTGCCAAGGGAAGGGAACTAGTCATGGCATTTTAGTCATTATGTTTTAATTCAAATGAAAATGGCCACACTCCCTTATGTGTACCTAATATATGTTAGGCTTCAGACTTCGGACAATGTTTTTTTCCCGCAGGATTAACAAAAAATCCAGACATAATAAAAGCTTCTAGATCAATTCATTTTTTTTTTTTGCAAAAGATATTGAAACTGCAGTCAATATATATATACCAATATAGTTTGTGAGTTGTCAAGATCTAACAAAGAACAGAATAAGTGAATAAATAAAATAAATAAGAGGTTCATTTTACAGAATTCCTGACCAAATCGCATAGTTCAGTTAAATTAGTTTGACCTTTGAATTCTTTCTTTGCACAGAGGCAACTTGGAAACTGTTACAGAAAAGGATTCTCACATAATGATCGCTCCCAGGTTGGGGCTGTGTAAGTATGATTTACATGAAAAATGAATGTTTTATTAATGATTTAATATGCAATATTCTTGATGAAGGTAGACAAGATTGCTGGTTTTATTAGTGGTTTATCAAGGTTTCATTTGTTTTGACATGATAATTTTTCATAGACATAAAAATATTGTGCAGTTTAGATTGTCATGTAGTAATGTTGTACAGACTGCCAGTCTTTTTTCAGTAATATTCAGTCACACGTTTCTGAGAATCAAGTACAGAGTTCCTCCTTTCCGTCTATCACCTAAATGTCTTGTCTTAGCTGTGCGCTTTTCTCCAACCTTTTCCGAATATAACCTAAATATATCTATTAAATTCTACATTACTCTCAACAAAAACCACCAGCAAAATATGCTATTATTTGAGGTAAAGGATTACTCAAGTTTTTTTTTTTTATGATACATTATATGTCACAACATTTGTTGTAGACTTCTTCTAAACCAATAGCATCCTGTTCCCTTCTTTTTGGCTATTGGTATTATTTTGAATGTACGCGTATGTTAAAATGCTTAGTAAATCTTTGTTGCAGATTTCTTCCAAACAACCAGCGTACTGTGGCTCACTTCCCTGCTAAGGTATTCTGTGGAACATACTCCATGGATGGATCCATCTTCCTCTCAGCGTGTCAAGATCAAGTCATCAGGATATATGATGTCAAGAACGGATACTTTAAGAAATTCAAAGAAATCAGAGCCAGGGATGTGGGGTGGAGTGTTTTAGATACAGCCTTTAGGTAAGGTTATTTTCTGGTGGAATGATGATGACGATGATGACGAGTGTGTAAAGGACGATGAGGTGAGATTGATGATGATGATGGTGGTGATGATGGGGTTGGTGATGGTGATGGTGATGGTGATGGTGATTAGGGTGATGGTGATGGTGATGGTGGTGGTGGTGGTGGTGGTGGTGGTGGTGATGGTGATGGTGATGGTGATGGTGATGGTGATGGTGATGGTGATGGTGGTGGTGGTGGTGGTGGTGGTGGTGGTGGTGGTGGTGGTGGTGGTGATGGTGATGGTGATGGTAATGGTGATGGTGATGGTGATGGTGATGGTGGTGGTGGTGGTGGTGGTGGTGGTGGTGGTGGTGGTGATGGTGATGGTGATGATTAGGATGATGATGGTGATGATGATGATAGTGGTGATGACTATGATGAGAATGAGGATGATGATATTGTATTATTATTGATGATGAAGATGATGACGGTAATGATAATAATTATGATGATGATTTTCTTTTTCTTCTTCTTCATTACATTTCGTCATTCTGCATTATTTTCGTCCTTTCCTATTGCAGCCCTGATGGCAACTACCTCATTTATTCTAGTTGGTCTGAGTGTGGTAAGTAAAATGTGATCTAAGGTACAACACTTTGGTCCATGGGTAGATTTGCAAGCTAAGCAAATTTTGCTTTAAGTACATGTTTCCAAAATGTCCACTTGGGTTTTTTTTCATTTCAGGAATGCACTTAAAAAAACAAAGGACAGTTCCTTCTCAGGATATTTATTTCTGGACAGTGCATGATTGCAAGCACTTTCAATTTTCGCTTGAAACTTTAAAATTGTACCTTTATATAGATGTAAGATAAGAATTGGACATTGTATATTTGAGGAGTTTTCTTGTAACTAAAAGGGGAATTAACCTCAAATTATAAATGTGCTTATATTCAAAGATGTAATCTATTCCTTCTTGTTGTCCTACATACATGTAGTTTTGCATTAAAATATACGAGATGGGTATAAATCAAGGTTTTCTCAGCAAGATTATCGTCTGCTAGCGATACCAGGGGGCTGCCATTTTCTTGATGTGTACATAAAGATATTTTCAATCCGAATGCAAAATTGTCTTTCTTCCTGATACAAAATCCCATTTGAGATTTAAAATATTTAACAGATATATACATATATTCTAAAACCGAAAATGTGTTTTATATTTCTTTGAAAATTATGATTTTACTAAATATAAATCTATTTTCTTGATACTATGACGTACGCGACGGAGCGAATTAATTCAAATTTATGGATGATGACTTTCCCCGAGCGTCAATAGTGACAAACTATGCATTCACCTGCTTTGAGATAATGGACTTCAAAAGTCAGAATGCGCGTTGTATAAATTATGTTCTGCTCTGCCAGGCAAGCCCAAGAAATCGATTTCTAGTTAGCAAAACCAGAGAATTTAAAAAGAAATCTATAAATTTCGAATTTTAGAATATATGATGATGATGGCTTCTTCTATAGCGCCGGTATCCGCCTGAATTGGGCGCTCATGGCGCTTGCTCAGGATGTCTCACAAATTTCAATGTTTTCAGACCGTGGTTGAAATTCTGTTTCTTTCCAAAAATTGTCTTGATAGTCATACATGTAAGTTATTCTTGTGATGGTGTTGCAGTGGGGAACAAATAGGTTTTCAGGTATGATTGAAAAGTTGATAGGGTCTCTGCTCTCCTAATGAATTGGGGGAGGCTATTCCACAGCTTAGGCCCGGAGATGTAGAAGGCTCTATCACCCCAGGTTGTGTGGCTGAGAGATTCGGCCAGCAGCGCTTGGTTGGCTGATCTGAGACTACGTGCCGGCTCATGCTTGGTTAGGAGCTTGGATATGTAGGATGGCGATCTATTGTTGAGCGCCTTGAACACAAGAACTCCAAGCTTGTAGGCAATTCTCTGATTAATCGGCAGCCAGTGAAGGTCACGAAGAATTGGACTGATGTGGACCCGTTTCTTTTGTAGGGAGACTAAACGTGCCGCCATATTCTGCAGGCGCTGAAATCTATGCAATTGATGCTGGGTCAAACCAGTCAGAATGGAGTTGCAGTTGTCCAGTCGGGTCGTCACAAAGGCGTGAACAAGCAGTTCAGCAACATGCTTAGTTAGATGCTTACGGATCCTTCCAAGATTCCGGATGGAAATAAAAGCAGCTTTACAAGCAGATGTAATGTGCTGGTCCATGGTGAGGGAGGAATCAAAGACTATCCCAAGGTTCCTCACTTGATCCGAAGGCTTGATGAACGAATTTCCGATTTTCAGATGGTCGATTCTCACCTTAGCTCGTTGCTGACGAGAACCAACAACAAGGAATTCCGTCTTGTCCTCATTCAGCTTCAAGTAGTTGTTAGAGAGCCATGCTTGTAGGTCTTTCACGCAGGATTCAATGCGTTGAAGTCCTGAATCAACTTCAGCTTGAGATGGGTCGACATGCAGTGCAGTAGATTTGTGTATCATCTGCATATCGGTGATACTGAAGGCCATAGCTGTTGATGATTTGTGCTATGGGTGCTGTGTACATACAAAACAACTTCGGGCCGAGGACAGAGCCTTGAGGGACACCGGACCTAAGCGACAAATATATGTATATGTATACACCTGTTATGTATTTTCCGTCATATATGGGGATTTTTTTATAATGAAGAGAAGCAATTTAGCTCGAGGATTAAAAATATCTTCCTGACCGGAACGGTTTCCAATGGTTCATGTACAACTCCATGTCATCAAGAAAATGGCAGCCCCCATGTAAAGTGTTAGCAGATGATACCGTGAACTAGAATGTCTTGAATTAAACCCTTTTCTGATATTTTATTTCTAAAGTGATACAGATCAATGATTAAGAATATATTACACCTTTGAACATAAGTACATTTATATTCTAGTGTTAAGATAAGATAAAGTTGAGTTCTGGTCATGGGATTGAATTGTGAAAGAAATTGTCTCAAAGCAATTGGGAAAGGCTGATGATATAGCAAATAAGAATTGGTGTATGCTGTAAGGTTTTGGAATCACCAAAATGATAAGAAATTGACTCAATCCTGCTGAGAGTCACATGCACCGCACACAGAAATGTGTATATGGGACTCCACACACATGTTTGGCCCAAACATTTCAGCTGTTTCTTGTCATGTTTTAAATGTGAGAACATTTGAAGAGCAATCCTTTTCAGGGGACATATCTACTATGGTAATCTTCCAAACTAACATAAAAAGAATGAGAAAGCTCACAAATTATATTTTTACCTTTCCCAGAACTCAGGCTTCCCTTTAAATTTGTAATGTACAATTTTGTTTTTTAAAATTGTGTGTCAGTTTCAATCTGGAATATAAAATGTTATTATTTTGTTTGAATTGTTCTGGTATATATTTTAATAATCCACAGTGCATCTATGCAACATATATGGTGATTACGATACGCATACCGCCCTCAACCTGCATCCATCAACAGAGGGCCATTTCTGTGCCTTCTCCATCCAATTCTCAAATGATAATAAGGAGATCCTGGCCGGGTGAGTGCATCTACACCATCATAGATCATATGTTGGTTCTTTCTCAAATCAATAACCTTAATAGTTTAACCCTACCCAAACACGCTTTCACTCTCTTGTTTTAAAATGAGGATAAATTTTACGGCCCGGGAATTCTCTCTGTCTGTCTCTTTGTCTCTATCTCTCTCTCTTTCTCTTTCTTTAAAAGAGAAACAATTAATATCCATAGTGTAGGAATACTTCATCATAATGAATACTAGTGGATGTACATGTAATTCTCGCTACCCCAAATACGCAATTTCGCCAACAGATGGCATTTGTCATGCAAACCACGCATGCGCAGTGCTGACAATATCCCGATTGGGTCGACAAGTGTTTGTCTTTTTGCATTGAAAATGTACACAGGTATTACAAAAATCCTCGAGTTTGAGTATAAATTAACCGACATGTTTGAAAAGATACCATCATGATTTATTGAGACAATTGGTTGCATTTTCAAAATTTGAGTGGTTTATGTCATGCGATCCAAAAATTAAGCATTTTAGCACTCATTTTATTCATAAGCCGTAGTATTTCAATACGGACCGGAAGTGAAGTTAACGAAGATGCGGACCATTTCCATGCATAATATTGCCCTCTACGTCGAAAATTGCATATTTGAGGTAGCGAGAATTGTCTAAAAACAAGAAAGATTTATTGTTGTGATTGCAAATTCCTGCATGTCAGTAGCTGAAGAAAAGAAAATATTTATGCACCTGAGGCAACTAGTACTGGATTAAAACCAACCGCTTTTGTTCTTTTATTACATGTAGCTACTCTTAAAATGAAGAATGATCCTATGATTTAAACTATACTTTAATTTTCTTGTACACAGAGCCAATGATGGTTGTTTATACATCTACGACAGAGAAAAGAATGATCGAACATTGAGGGTAAGTTACCATCATACATATCAGTTTGTTTATCAGTTTGTTTATAAGCATCGAACAAAGACATACCAAAGCTTTTCGGTTTTTAATTCCTCAAAGTGAATGTAACAATGCACAGAATGCTGCAATGAAGAAATACTTACACTGGCACAAAACCTATGAAAATAATGAGCTCTAATTGGCTGGTGGAGCCTTATCAGGCTAGCCTTTAGTAATGTATGCTATTTATATCACCAGTATCCTGACATAATCTTTGTCCCATATTCTTGAAAGTGGCCCAGGTAAAACCTGGCTTAAATTCAAAGTGTCATCCTTTCCATTTCCTTTTAAGTGGCCTGCTTAGCCTTGTATACAGGGTATTTTTTAACATCCATATCATCTTTTATATAGAGCATTTTGAATAAGTTTCCATTACAAGATTCAAACATATCATTTATTCATCCAAAATCCACTACAAATCTTGACATGAAATACAGCTATTTTGAGATTATTGACTATTCTACCGATGTTCTTGCATTCCTTGCAGATCGAGTCCCATGAGGATGACGTGAATGCAGTGTGTTTTGCGGACAGTTCTTCACAGATCTTGTTTTCAGGTGGTGATGATGGACTATGTAAAGTATGGGATAGACGGACATTGAGTGATTCAAACACCAAACCTGTAGGAACTCTTGCTGGTCATATGGATGGTATTACATACATTGATTCAAAGGTAAATTTTCTCATGTCCCTACAGAGCAATGTGAAATAGTACACATTCTGGAACTTATAGGCCCAAATTCACATAGGAGGTTTATTCTAAACCATGGTTTAAACCCGCTCCTGGGTTTTTTAAGCATACGTGTGCACGGAATCCAACCCAATTATATATTTTCTTTAAGCGTGCGCATGGGCAATGTGTCCAAATTTACACTTATTTTAGTACGCTTACAGAGATTTAAGCCATGGTTTAGGTTTAAACCTCCTTTGTGAATTCGGGCCATAGTGTATAGAGATGTGAAAATAAATGATTTTTGCTCTTTTTTTTCACTTTTATATGTATGCCAAGAAGGTCACCAAGAAGAAGCCGGCAACACACCCGCCTGCTGCCGAAATGATATCTTCTGCATATTGACCAAGAAGGTCACCAAGGTGAAGCCGGCAACACACCCACATGCTGCCGATATATCATTTTGCTGTGCTGTGGTCATTCCCCCCCCCCCCCCCCCCCCCCCCCCCCCCCGAGAGAGAGAGAGAGAGCCTGGTGAGAGGTAGTAGAATTCCTGAGCTCAAGTTCCTGGAAAAAAATACTGTCAATGAAAAGTGTCCACTCATCCTCTCCCTCCGTACAATTTTGGACCTGTCCCTGTACATGCTATACAAAAATGGATTGTTAGTGAAAGCGTTCATTATTTTTATTACAACTATGTAGGGTGATGGTCGTCATCTGATAACCAACTCTAAAGATCAATCCATTAAGTTGTGGGACATTAGGTGCTTCTCAACTAGCAGCGTAGTGGATGCAAGTCGACGAGCTGTTGCTCAACAACATTGGGACTATAGGTGGCAGCAGGTACCAAAGAAATGTAAGTTCACAAGATCGGAAGCAAGACTTGCATTGCAAAAGATATTGTCATTCAGAACTTGAAAAGTACGTATGGACACCATTCATGCATTGATAATTTATATTTTCCTTTTATGATATTCATAGTGAACTTTTATTCATCATAGAGGAATTTTCAGCTAGCTTCATCTTTTTTTTCAGATTCAGATTCAGATTCAGATTCAGATTCAATTTGATGAGCCATATTTAAAAAAACACAGAAAATTGGCCTCCACTGGCATAACGTAAATGATATACATAATAACAATATAACAATATAAAAATGCATCAATCATATAAATATGAATACTCAAGTATATTTTGTAATTCTATTAGTACAGGAAATGTGTTGCTAAAAAGATATTGCCATGTTTGATGAATATCAGAAAAATTAAACATGGAGAAAAACAAGAAAATATGCAGCAAAAAAATGTATAATTATTGATGGAGAGAGAGAGACACACACATTAAAAAGGAGAGAGAGAGCAATTATTCACAGGTGGGATAAAAAGTAAAACAGTGATCCAGGATTAATATTTGAAATATCACAATAGTTTTTCAACAATAGAGCATCATGGGTATTAGTTGCACCATTCATTATTCAATTGGTGCAGTCCTTTGAACAGAATTCATCTTCATTTATTTATCATCTCACTACAGCCAAGAGGAAGAGGGGGGTCAAAGGTGACACATCTCTGATGACCTACCGAGGTCATGGCGTTCTTCATACTCTTCTGAGATGCCGGTTCTCCCCTCAATTCACCACTGGACAGGTAGGTTGATACATCTATTCTCTGGTTTCCAAAGATGTACAGAATATCAATTGGGAAGACAGATGTCATTTCTTTCTCCCCCTTTAATACTTGAAGTGTGTTTTATGGTGTTTTTGCAACCTGGTTTTATATGGGGCATCTGGCATAAAGATTGCAATAGAATATAAACTAAAAAAAATCAAATGCCACTTAGTTTTCAGCCGTTTTGACTTGCATAAATGTATTCAGGAATTGCGATAAATTTGGAATAAATGAATTGTGACTGATTTGGAATAAGTGTTCTATCCCAACTCTTACACAAATGATCCAGGGGAGCGTTTCATCAAGCGTTTTGTCAGTGATTTTTACTGACATATTTGCTCTCGGCCAATCAGATGCAAGGATTTCAGTAGCTTATAACAGTTGTCGGGGTAAAAATCACTGACAAAACGCTTGATGAAATGCTCCCCAGGTTATAACTTGAATCAGTTTTCATTTTAATCATGTAATCATGTAAAGCCCAAAGCACACTATACGATAGACTGCGATCCGATTTTGGAAATAAATCTTAATAGCATTAGATATGGCCATTTAAAAAATAAAATCTACCTGATTCAGGTTCTGAACAATAATATGAATACTAAACATGTTTCACCGTCAGCGTTATACCTGGAATATGGGCCGAATCAGTTTCAAATTAGACAATCCTAGGACTGCTCAGATGTCACTACGACTCAGAGCCGATTTGGCCTTTCCTCCAGCTAGAAAGCTCGCAATAGACCATATTTTCAATTTTACTATATGATTATTCAGAACCTCATTCAAAACTATTTTAGGTGTTTAAATGTTTATATCAAATGCTATTACATTTTCTTCAGAAATCGGATCGCAGACCGATTGTATAGTGGGCGGTGAGCGTAAGATGTAAAGTTTCATGATGTTAGATTAGTCAAGTGTTCTGGGCAACAAAGTAGGTAACAGAGAAAACTAATATCTAGTGCAGTTTGTACATTTTTTTATTATGCCATTTTACTGCAAACATGATAAAGCAACAGAAGACAAATGGTGATTGTTTTGCCTGAAACTTTTTAGTATGTTTTTGTTGCTAATTTTTTCTGAACATTTTGAAATATATGCACAGTCAGATCACAAGAAATAGAGTACATTTAAATAGTCCTTCAGCAAGTTGACCTGATTTTTCTTTGCATCATTTCTTTATATCATACAGAGATACGTGTATTCAGCTTGTGCTACTGGAGCTGTTGTCAGTAAGTAGTTACTTTATCTTTTCTTGTTCCAATTTGAAAGTATTAAGATATGATTCATGAAAAAAGGGTGCATTCAGTTTCACTTGTCCAAGAAATATTTTAATCGCTCAAATGATTCCGATAATTATTAATGTGTAGTGTTCAAACAAACATTTACATTGACCTCTCAACCTCCCCCAGTCTGTGCTGTCCCGATAAGCTCTTACGTGTCTCTTTCTCTCATGATTAATGCTAGCTTCTTCAGGATCTTAAAGTGATCACTCATTCTCCCCAAGGTTATGATAATTTCTCAGAATTATATTAATTTCTCATCCTCCCTGAGTGTATGATGTCCCAGCAGGCGCTATATCTCTTTCTTTCCCAGTTTACGACAAGGCTGTCAGAATCTTACGTTGATTACTCTTTCTCCTGGGGAGCGTTTCATCAAGCATTTTGTCAGTGATTTTTACTGACAAATTTGCTCTCAGCCAATCAGATGCAAGGATTTCAGTAGCTTGTAACAGTTGTCGGTAAAAATAACTGACAAAACGCTTGATGAAACGCTCCGCTGTAGTTGATAATGTTTCAGGCTCTAAAATTGATCTCTCTCTGTACCTGTTTCTCTCTCATTTTCTCTCTTTCTCTCTCTCTCATTCTCTCTTTCCTCTCTTCTCTCTTTCTCATTCTCTCTTTCTTCTCCTCTCTCTTCTCTCTCCCTCCTCCTCTCTCTCTCTGTCTTTTTGTCTCTCTCTGTCTCTGCCCAGTCTATGATATTTTAACAGGGAAGGTTGTTAGTAAACTCCCCGGCCATAGCCAGTGTGTGAGAGATGTCTCATGGCATCCCTTTGAAAACAAGATCGTTAGCTCAGGGGTAAGTGCATTGAATTTGGGATTCATCAGGGCTAGTCCAATATATTTTGTCACATACCTTACCAACTCCATTAAAGATTTTAACCCCATTCCTTTCATTCCCATAGGCTTAATACAGGAACCATCCGGTTCCCGTTGGCAATGGGTCAATATGAGTGTTTCAAGTTGATAGCTAGGATAAGATGAAATATCAAGGATATTGATACAGTGTACTTTTGATGTTAATTATCGTCATTTTTCCATAATACTTTGCAACGTATGGGACACAATTTTACCAAATACCGTGGACTAGCCCATGCACATAATTTAATAGAGCTTGGTTGACATGACTAGTATAGAAGCATCATGAAAAGTGAAATGTGTTGTATTTCTTCTGACCCAAATAGGATGGGTTATAAAGCGGAGAAGGTTGCAAATGATGACTTGTCGTTCTCCGTGTAAAAATATTCATGATTGAGAGAGAAAACCTGAAATCATTTTCTCAACTATTGAGTTTTATGAAAACAAAGTTTTTTAATGAAGCCTATTTTAAATGTCTGTGTAATTTTTTGAAATATTCCTACACAGTTTCACAGATCGCAAGTTTGTGAAAATGCATTTTATCTGCTATAATAAGCATGCCTCAGAAAATATTTCTACCTTTAGTTGTTTGATGACTGGCTTTAATAAGTGTACAAATATCTCAGACTTTGAATGGTAATCAGATGAACATTATTGATTTGACAGTGGGATGGCAGTCATACGATCCATTACTATAAGAGAGCTCGTTCCTATGAAGATGATGATTCCTCCGATGAGGACTACTTTCCCGAATCCAGCAGTGAGGATGATGATGATGAAGACGATATCTTTGAACCCTTGAGGCACCCTCGACGACGTCGCAGCAGACGTTTGGCAGAGCAGCGGAGACAGAGGTCACATCTTGGCTGCCTTTGATAATAGAACTTTAGCAATGAAGCTAAATGAAGCTTTAGCTATGAACACTGCTGTTTGCAGTGATGCTTGGCACAGCAGTGTAGGCAGTTTTCACATCTTAGCTGCCTTAAATTAGCAACTCTAATTAAATCAGAAGCGCTGCTATAACCTTGTGTCAACATCGGATCAAGATCATATCTATGCCGCCTTTGGTGGTAGAACCTGAGCAACTCCGATGAACAAATAAGTAGTGATGCATGTGTGAGCAGAAACGCATGGAAGAACAGGAGAGACCAAGTTTATATGTTGGCTGCTCTTAATGCTAGAACCTCAGCAACTCCAACGGAAGTGCTTGGCAGAGCAGCAAAGGCAGTGATCACAATTTAGTTGCCTTAAATGCTGGAAACCTAGCAATTGTAATTAAAACACAAACTGTTGCCATGTGTGATCGGTGATTATCAATAGACCACTGACAGCAGAGATCACATATTTGCTGCCTTTTTGACGGTAGAACCTTATCAATTTCGGTGGACGATTTTATGGTCTTGTGTGAACAGACTGACCATTCAAGTCAAGATCTTGCTGGAACAATGGAAGCTGTAATCTTTCTGTCATATACGTCACATCTGGCATTTTAGTGGCACATTCAATTCTTATTCAACTGAGATATTAGGGTGGCAGTTCAAAACTCATAAAAAATGGCTTGGTTGCAATGATATGTAATTGGGCAGATATTTCTGTGGTACATTAAATTATTTAAAAATAACAATTTATTCAGCTGTATTATGACAGGGTTACACTAGTATGCGGTACTAAAGGGAGCTTTCATATTCTCATGTATCCTTTACAAAAGCCACTAACCCATTCGTAGGATTATCAGAATTTGATACAATATCAAAATTTCTCTCAGATTTGATGCCTATCGACAGTGACCAAAACTTGTTTGATGTTGCGCCATGAATAGCACCACAAAATGAATGAAAAGTGTACTGCAATACAATGCCATGAATTTTATCTGTTTCGGGGCAGGATATTTTAAGCAGTGAGAGAGGCACAAAAGCTAAGCTAGTTGAGAAAAATCTTTAAAAAAAACAAAAAAATAATGCTAAAAATCTATCCCTAAATCCCTAAATATACCTACTTCTATAATTTAAATGTAACTCCCTTTCTTGATCATGTCAATAATACTTCATCTTTGTCGTTATAAGTTTTGAAATTATGTGCTTTCTTAATTGTGCATTATGAGACCATATGTGTGTAGTATTATGTATTGTATGAAAAATCTCCTCTTCATATATGTGGATTTCCATGGACTTTATACATACATATCACATTTTATTTCTGGCACAGGTTAAATGAACAGATATCTCTGTATGATTGTTGTTTATGTTTATGTATCTATGCCATAATGTTTTATGGCTCTTTGCAAGTCAAAGTACAGCTCAAAATATTTTTTTAAACTTTCCCTATGTAAGTTTCATTTATCGTCATTGTGCTTCATAAAGAAAGCAGACATATGCGAATATTACATAATTACATGAATATTACCCATGTAATTTTCCTAAAGGTATGTATTTACATTGTATAACTTTCCCTAATTTTTCTTACGTGATCACATAAATGTTACATATATATATAATTATTCTAAATCTATGGATTTACATTGTAGAACTTTCCCTGTTTTTGCTTAATAGTGGTTTATTCTCAATGTTTGATGATAGATTCTAATGACCTGTTATTGAGGCTTCCCAGCAATAGAAATTTTGCCTTCATATGAAGTTGTTTGCTCTGACAAAGTACTGCCGAAAATTACAGATATTTCTATTGATGACCGATAGTGCACATATCCAATACTGCATAGTACATGCACTAGTGAGCGCATTTGAATAACAAATATATTCTCATTCTTGATGTTTATCAAAGCCTAACCATTTTCCTATAATTCTTTTTCATCCATTCTAGTTCTTATAAGTGTAAGGAATGATTACAGGGTACCAGTCACCCCAAAAATAGTTTGCTCCGTATGTTAGAGGTTCCATGTCGTCGTACTATATTAAAAATATGGGCTTCAAATATTACTTCGACTTTAATAGAGATATTGCAAGTTTAATTACACACTGTCTATAAGCGTAAAAGCGACTCGTAACTAGACTACTTGATGCAACCGTACGCGCTCGCCAAGATAAAGGCTCGTGCGGAACCCAACTCGGAGTTCGATTCCATGTGCGCACCTTCATATTGTCCTTTATTTCCTTCATACTCCTTAACTGTCGACCTATAGAATGCCCGATAAAATTCTTTGAGGTTGATTTTATACTTTCTAGCTGCACACAAATTACTTTTTTTCAGGTGATTGGTACACTTTTAAGTTTTAGGAGAATATATTTTACTGTACATAATTAATAGCAAAGCCTGGGACTATGCAAGTAATTTATTATCTTTTTAATAAAGATGTGCATATATAACAAGACTAGTCTAATGTAAAGCGCCAATCGTTAAAGTCCAATGAAAAGTAGTTCAAACTGATTTTGTTTACCACTGATTTTAACAGCTCAAATAGGTTTTTTTTTGCATGTTGACATTACTTTGTATTGCCATCACATGAGCTAAATGCCTGTAGGCAGTTGAATTGTACCGCATATTTCTGTTAATATGGTGTCCAGTTCTACTCTACATTTACTACAAACTAGAAGGCACTATTTTTACGTGCTTCTGAATATGTGTGTACTTGTAGCGAGAGCCCTTTTGAATGACAAGCATCATATTCAACAATGCATTTGAATTTTGACATCTAGAGCAGCGTTCACTTCAGATTCCAGTTGTTATATGTTTTAAAATTTCCCATGAGCTTGTGGTAAATTGATTTTCTTGATACAGTAGAACTACATCACCTAATTTGCCATCATGAATTGGCCCCCCTAACTCTTCTGTCAAGGGAATGAATCATAGTTGTAGAAACGTTTTAATACAGCTGTGTCAAATTGGATAATGTTTTCCTTTCTATCATATTTCATATCTTAGGCATTGGAAACTGCAGCTGAATTTATATATTCTAACTGCTTTTACAAAGTTCTGTTATGATTTATAAAGATTTGAAGGCAGAATAGTGAATTGACAAAGAAGAAAATACCCATATTTATAATAAGGTTGTTAAATACTGTGCCTTTATGCTATTTGTTTAGTATAAAATGAATCCTGTTAATGCTACAGGTAGTATTTATAATGCCATTTTGGCTTTTTAAATAGATGTCTTCAGATGGAGTGCGTAACTGGAAAAACAAAATTTGTGTGCCATGCGTGGTAGAATTCTCCTTCGTGAGATGCAGTTGTACACTCATGTTGAAGCACAACTTTTCATGTTGAATATAGTTATTACTTAACTAGATATTCTTATAATGTGGTTTGATTGTTGCAAATGTCGAAATAAATGTATGAAAGTTTAGCACAAAATGCTTACATTTCAATTTGTTGAAAAGGACTTTTATCTACATCCATTTGATTATTACAGACAGAGGATATGTCAGTTACATGGAACTTGAAATCATGTACATTTTTAACTCCTCACAGTGCCACCAAGTTACAAATATCTAGTAGAATTTTGTGAGACAACTTTTCGTTTGTCATTGTTAATATTCATAGAAACATTATTCCTTATCTAACATTGTGTCTTACCTGATCATTTTTATCTAATATCACATTGTTTCTTTTCTGACATCATAATTAATGAACCCATCTTGAATTTTAAGAAGAAAGAAGCCTTCTTGTCTAAATATAGTAGATACTGCATCAAAATTTTGGTCCCTTTCGACCTCTTATAGCACTGAAAGGTTAGATGAAAAATATAGCATTTTGTTTCTGTCCTTATCTTGAATGGTACCTTTAAGATTAAGGCAGAATCTCTTGTCAAAAGTACATCATATTTTTCTGGGTGATGTCATGTACGCATGTTTCACATGTTCTTTGCCTGTTACCTGAACACTTCACATGTGAATATCATTGAGCACAGATATTTTATTATTTTGCCAGATCTGTAATGAGATAAATTCATTAAAGTATTAATGATTGACAAGTAGTGTTGATATATATCTGAATAAGATTGATATCTGTGTATCTGGCAATCATGCAAAGAAGAATATGAGATTTTGGAGAAGGGAAATGTTTTCCTTTTCAAGTATATCTACCTTTGGTATGTTTTTAGTAATTATGTCTGGATGAGACTTTTCTTCAATGTGTTGAACTTGCCTCTTTTACAAAGAGACTATAATAACAGATGAAATTAAAAAGTTGAATACAATTTTATCTATGGAATACATGTATTAATATCTGTCCGTTGTTCAGATTGATTTGAGAGATGAGATCGAGACGAAGAAAGAAAACAGAGTGACAGGACAGTGAGTTGACTAGAGGATATAAACATGAGAGGCAGTGGCATAGTGTGAGGAGCACTGGTCTTACTCGGCAAATTCAGTGCAAATTTATGAGGCCATTGCTTAGGGGGAGGGTGGGAGAGGGGGTCTTGGGGCGGTATATTCTGAAAACTGTTTTTATCTCTAATATTGTATCTTCACCATTATAACAAAATTGGTATTCTGAATATTGTTCTAACTTTTGTTGTATCTTTGTTTACTCTATGCATGATCCTAATTTACATATGCGTGCTAAAGATGATATCATAATATAATTATTCTGAAAATTATCTTTTGTTGTATCTTATCTTCCATGGTAATTACAAAAATTACAACAGCTAGATGATCTCAGCAATTTTTCTGGCTCAGAATAAAACAGTACATTCTCAAATAGAAAGATGAAGACTGTGTAATTCAAAATCTCATAAAGGAGACATTTTGAAGAAAATGCAGGTGGGATTCGATGATTTTACATTAATATGCAGGGGCGGATCCAGGATTTGTAAAAGGGGGCCGAAAATTTTCTGACAAGCTAAAAAAAAAAGGATATCAGATTTTTGGGGTCCAGTTGTCCAGAATTTGGCCGATTCGGCTCCCCTCTGGACAGCCTTCAAAAGAGGGAGCCACGGCCAATTCGGCCCCCCTCTGGCTTCAAAGGGGGGGGGGGGGGGGAGCTGCGGCCAATTGGCCGATCCTCCCCTGATATGTGACTTGGAGCAGAAGGTGAGCCATTTTGTTAATTAATTGCAGTCCAATAGCGCATGGTGCATTATAAAAGGCGTAATTTAATAACTATATGCCCAAAATTTATATACATGCAAAGCACATCCATATTGGTTGACCTTCCTATATTGTCCATCTTTATTGGTAAAGTGTCAAAAAAAATTTATAAAGCCTGTTCTTAGAGAGATAATATCCTGCTAAAACAATTTTCAGAATACCAACTTACAACAATATTAGCGCTGTATTATCTCCAAAAGATACAACAAAAGTTACAATTTTCACAATACCACCCGTAGTGTCTTCCTTTCTCACCCTTTTGCCCCTTCTCCCTTTTCTTTTCTCTTCCCTTTTGTCTCTTTCTGTCTTTTTTTTTTTTAAAGACCAGCGGTATCGATACTTGCTTATGTTATCGATAATGAATTATTTCGTAACTTTAATTTTGTCAACAATTAAAAACTAACTTCACGCACACTCAGTGCATGCAGTTTCATGGTGGTTTGCAGTCAAATGTTCCTGATTGACATTAAATATTAATGGGTTCAAGAACTTCGAGAGGGTCAACAAATTCTCCACCTCGAAGAACAATGGAAGATGAATCAGAAGATTACTCTGCAGTGCTTGCCTACTTATTAAGAAGGTAAAATTCAGGGATTATAGTATACGGCGGCACCGTTGGCTTTGCTTACCCGGGCGGTACGGTTTACTGCGGCAGCGTCCCGTGCCTAGGTGACCGTGAGCCTGGCGCATGGGCCATGGCCTAGCATGCCGGTTGCAAATGCAGCGAGCTGTGGCGTGGGCGTGGAAGCTTCCCTTGGGCTTGGCCATGTTGGCTGGTGGTGGGAGGGAGCGTTGTTGTTGTTGTTGATTCGGGCATTATCGTGGAATAGGTCACCAGTCCATTCACTGCCGTTCGTTTCGTCAGTGCGGGAGACAGCATCCCTGCTTAGACAAAACACGCAAGTGTGTGCGTACACACTGAATGAGCGGAGACCTACATGTATTCCACGATATAGCCCAATGATAAAATATTACAACTGACTTCTTTCTTTTTTTGGGGGGGGTAACTATACACAGCGCTGTCGCAAAGCGACAGCGCTGTACAAGGTGGCCATTCAAAAGCGTTGCGAACCGCGACTACATGCTTTTTGATTAAATTACATCCTTTCTTGAAGTAATTAGTACCAAATCAAGCTTAAACTATTACTCTATTGCGCTCCCTAACTTAAATTTAGTTAACTAACTTACAACTTAGGGGTGCGCGCCCGGTATTCGGTCACTAAAAAAGAAATCGCCGCTGATATGAATACCTATCTCTTTAAATTGACAATCTACCATCAAAAGAACCGCAAAATTGTCCTTTAAATAATTATCAAAATAATTAAAAACATGGAAACTTACCCCAGAAAATATCGCCGACAGAAGAAGGAGAAGTTTTCCTCCCAGTATTCGGTCGCGCCGCCCACAATTCGGTCACGCGATAGTGCGCTGCATCTCGGGAGAATTATATAACCATTTTTGTCATATTTCTGCGTTTTAGGCATTTTCTGTGGCTTCTATATATTCATATTTAAATGTATGAGATTTTTTATCCATTAAAATCCACAAATCGAAGATATAGGGTCAGAAATAATGAACAAAATGTATTTCTAAAAAGAGCAAAGCGCGTCAGCAAAGCGCGTCGGCGAAGCGCAAAGCGACAAGTTGCACACAAAGCGCGTTGGCGCAAGGCACTCAATGTTGCCTGACCGAATACTGGAAGAGCGCCATCTCACTGGCAGGGGTGAGGTATATATTCTCTTGCTCATCGCTGAGATCGCCATTTGCAAATTCGCTGCGATAGAGGGAAGACCCGGAAGCTCCTCTTCACACACATACTAAATTCATTGCACCTGCACACATAGTTATTTCACCATAGGCGTCTACATATGGCTATGCGTGTTAACTCACGCGCTAACGGAACCCGGAAGTGCGGAAACTTGGGTAACACTGACCAGTTTCGAGGGTATTTGGAGATCTTTTCCAGGGCGTCCGACCTGAATTGCTTTCAACATTAGAGGTACCTTGTTCATGTGTCTGTTATGTGCAGGTTTCGAGCCTCAAAAATTATCCATGAGTTCTTCACAGCTGTTCAAAGAGCTGCGTGACCGATTTCTGGAATATGACCGAATACCAGGGCGCGCACCCTACAACTTTATTGCGTCGTCTGCCATGTCTGCCCACAGTAGCTGTACTAACTATCTCGTCTCGCAAACGGCAGAGGTGATAGTACGGTTCGCAACGCTTTTGAATGGCCACCTTGTACAGCGCTGTGTATAGTTAGGGGGGGGTAGATCTTAGACCCTCTGTCTCTGGTTATTCTTCGTAAAACTTAAACTTTAAAGATAGTAATATAGTATCATGCCAGGTTACCAATTCCTGACGGTTCGTAATTGGCACCGTCCCGACAAACCTGCTCGTGTTTGTACAAAGGTTTCTTGGAAACAAGTTTCCTATGTCTCTCAGGTGCAGACAGGTGGCTCCCTTTGGGATACCTCAATATTTTGAAACTTGAAAGAAAAAAAATGACAAAAATTAAAGAGAATCGGAGGAAGATCTTTTCCGCCAAGGAAATTGGTTTCTTGCAATCTCGCATTTCTTTTGAAAAAAATTTATTACCAAACCTTTGTAACAATTGCATTCATTTTTATTTTTAAATAATTGTATCTACTGAAAATCATAAGCAAACAAGGCAGACCCGGAGAATAGGGGACCAGACGCGCGTGCTGTATTCTATACTGTGTGTGACAATACACCAGACGCGCATTTCTTGACGGAATAAACCGTATTGTCACACAGAGTATTGAATATAGTCCCCTGTTCCCTGGGTTTGCCGCAAAAAAAATATGGGCTTTTAATGAAATTGGTGCGGTTAATCATAAAGATAATAATACAAAATAAAAAATACTCGGCAAGAGTTCCTTAGAGCTCAGCCACCTAAAATCAACAACACTAAAACGTTTTCAAGACAACATGATACATGGAAAAGAAAAAGGTATGTCTTCCATAGGTTATAGACTTATACACTAATACACATGTATATAATACTCCTGACCCTTTTGAAAGAAAAGGGCGATAAGGTGGATAAGGTCTTTTTATCTACCTCATTTTTTTTTCATGACGAAATGGATGAATACAGATACAGTGTGTGTGTTATGAATTGATGTTAGCTTACTGTAGTATATTTTAGTTAGTACATTAATTATTAGTATCTTGTGAGTAGAGAATCTGTTCATGCGTTATTGGGACTAAAGCAAATTATTTTTCAATTTTTGCAGTGGTCAAATCCGTTTACTCTCACATGATGGAGGTTGCTTCAACGATAGTGACGAAGAAGATGACAGTCAATCATTGCCTGAAGGTCAGTATCCAGTTGTTGATTATTTTATGTACTGCTAGGTGTTTCACAGTAGACCCTGTACATGGAATTACAATCATTTTCATGAAAACAACATATAGAATCTATGTTCACAATGTTTTTTTTTTCAAGTAGAAGTAACATTCATAAAATCTGATGTAACAATGTAGAGAAGCTCCAATTTATGATTTTACAGATTTGTAGTTGAGTTATCAAGAACTTTTTTACTTGTACTTCTCTATTAGATATTTTTTTATTAAATTTACATGAGAATTAGAATTAAGTTCTACGTACGTCTATTATCTTTCTTTTTCTTTTTCTTTTTTCAATATCAATTCTGTTAATGACTTTTGATAGTTTTTCATTTACAGGTAAATTCATCAAATTATGTGTTGATATTAATGCAAATGCGTTTTTTCCTTTCGTTTAATTCTCTGTTCCTTTTTTGATTATGCATTACATGTTATAAGATAGTTTAATGTGCATATTATGTAAATTTAATTCAATTCTCATGAACCCTGTATTATTTCTTGGTTAGGTTTTTAAATTCTTTCCTTTTCGTTCATTCCCTTTCCCATTTTAACCACGTATGTTTGAATGCCATAGTAGACAGAAGAGAAGAAATTGCTTTGTGCATCCTTTTGGGGTGATTTTAGGAGATACCACACTTCTCTTGCAGTAGATAACGGAATTGTGCCAAACTTTCCCATAAGATATGAAATTTTATTCTCGTAAAGTCTCACCTATTTCAATTACATAATCCTCCTTATTTCAGTATCATAATGATTTCCCCTTTTTCATTTATCCCCAGAAGATGCTTCATCTCACACTAATGGAATGGATGTAAGTATTTTTTTTTCGTTTGAAAATCATATGTTTGAAAAATCATAAGGATAATAAAAAATATGATGCCTGATAAAAGTAAACAAGGCAGGATATGTATGTGCACCGCCCAGAAAGAAGGGATGCATTTCTTGTTTAACCATTAGTCACCACAAGAGGTGTGCGTAGCAGAACTGTGGTTCATTCCTCACATTAAAGTTGTGCTAGCGAGTAGATTGTCTACACTTTCCCTCATTTGTTGCAAAACTATTGGCCGTTCCTTCAAGACTTGAGTTTGATTTTCTTTAATTTTTTTTTTATATTTGTACCATTTATCTGCTTAAAATAATATCTATTTCTCTTTCTTTTTTCTACCAGGGAAGTGACCTGAAACAGGAAATGTTATTTCGTGCAGGAGCTGCCCACAGGTCCACATCGCTTCCAAGTATTAAAATACCACAGTTGCTTCAAAAGGTATTGGAGAACATATTCAAGTATGCAGTTTATGAACATTTTTACTGGATGATAGGCCTGAAAGTGCATTCCCTCTGCAGTTTGAATAACTGCATGTACATTCTCTTCATGACATTGCTTTTGTGTGTGTGTGTGTTTTTGCTGCACCATTTTAGGAGAATGAAACCCTGGGGAAAAATCAATTTTAATGAAAAGAGAGGATAAAGAGAAGCAATTTAAAAAAGTTCCATCAAAATCGGTTAGGAAATGAGAAAGTTATGAAAGTTTGAAAAGTCTCAATTTAAGTTTCTGTGGCGTTCCTCAAATTGGCAATGTTGCTTCAAAGTGACTGGTTTAGTAGTACAACTCTCCATATGTTTTGTACACAAAACTTCATATTTTCCCCATTATCTCTCAAGGTGCAGCTTGCCTCCTTCTTAGCTCAAGATATATCACGGGAAAATGTATTTGACACAACATATGTTGAATTCACAAAAAGACAAGCAGCATCTTAGAGATAATGGAGAAAATATAACATTTTTGAGTACAAATCATATTGAGAGTTGTACTACTAAACCTGCCATTTTGAAGTAACATTACCAATCTGAGGATCGCCATAGAAAGTAAATGGAGACTTTCATAACTTTCTCATTTTGTAACTGATTTTGATGGAAGGTTTTTTAAATTGCTTCTCTCTATCCTCGTTTTTCATTAAAATGGATATTTCCCTAGGGTTTCATTCTCCATTAAAAAAAAAATCACATGTATGAATAAAACGTTCATCTGTTTTAGTCATTGTACTTCATGTTTCAGAATGGTGATTGCATACATTGCTTGGTCGGGCAGGTGAAATGTTTGCCTGACCTAGCAACACTTGATATGTGCAATCTGCATTCTGACTTTTGAAGTACAGTGAAACCTGTATATAAAGACTGCTCAAGGGAGACAAGAAAAGTGGTCTTTATGAGCAGGTGGTCTTTATGTACAGGTTCCTTTAATACACATTTCAATGGGAAACACTTTTCAAGGGAAACAAAAGTTGTGGTCTTTATAGACAGGTGGTATTTCTATACAGGTGGTCGCTAAAGCAGGTTTCACGGTACAATGACTTGTAACAGATGAGTGTAATAGTTCAACACTAGGCACTTAACAAAGGAGTATGCATTGAATTTGAATACATTACGTGAAATGACTTATTCATAGAATTACTTTTTAATTTGTGTTTTATTTATTAATACAGAGGCAGATAGGCAGCAGTCTACGGAAAGGATTTTCACCCCATGAACAGTCTCAGGTTGGCTCTGTGTAAGTTATCATTTAATCTTCTTATTTAGAAAAACTAGATTATCATTCTAAGTGGTAGCTATATGTATAGATTTTATTTTTTAGCTTATCTGTATGGTTAATTTATTACGCTTCAACCTCCTTTTCAAAATCTAACCTGGTCCTAGCTTTAATCCAAACCATTTTTATGACTGCTCCATGTCTGTACTGTAAAAGTTTTCTGAGGAATTTACTCCATATATCTCTGTACATTGTATGTCATCTAGGAAGTTTTTGTTTAGATAAAGGTCTTTTTCAGGGCTTGCCCTTAACTTTCTTTTGAAGGAGCCAGCAGGGCCTTTTGAGCATGAGATCGAGATGGCCAAATTGATTCTCAGGTAGCCCGAATGCTACATTTCATTTACTTGTATATTACACTATATCTTTTCGGTGGCAAGCCAGGCCATTGATCCGACAGTTTCAGGTGGCCAAATGCCGTTTCACGTGGCCATTGGCACCATGGCCACCGTTACGGTCGGGCCCTGCTTTTTTGCTGCTGTTGTTCAAGGGAATTCTCTTATGGTCTGCCATTGTAAAATTATAATTTCCTTGCAGCAATTTTTATAGGTTTTACTGTTATAGTATCAGAGGTCTTCTGGAGCGTTCCAGAGCTGAATTGTTCTCTTATCATGTGCAACAATTTCACTGCACCTACATGTAGTTCTTTTTTGGATATTTGTTATTGACTTTTCCAAAACCAACAGTGTAGTGTCGCCCACTTCTTTGCACTTATGTTATTCTGTGGAACATACTCTCTATATCTATGCGCATTATATGTCAGCCTGCTCTTTTTGCTATGTTTTTGGTGTAGCTTTCTTCCAAACCATCAGCAAACAGTGGCTCACTTCCCTGCTAAGGTATTCTGTGGAACCTATTCCATGGATGGTTCCGTCTTCTTATCAGCGTGTCAGGATCAAGTCATCAGGATATACGATGCCAAGAATGGATACTTTAAGAAATTCAAAGAAATCAGAGCCAGGGATGTTGGATGGAGTGTTTTAGATACAGCCTTCAGGTGAATACATGTAGAATACAAGTTCACTGTGCAGTTATTTGTCTGTCAGTTAAATACATTTTTGTCCAATGGCATAGTTTTTTTTAAATATACCTGTAACTCCATGTTTTTAAATCAAGGAGTACATATAATTTGTATGTGTATCTTTTGTGTTGAGTGAATTTATCCACACTCTAATTGACTTTGTTGATCATTTGTTGGAATTAACTAAATATTCAAATTTATTTCTTAATCACTAGTAAGGTATTTATGCTTGGAATACTTTTTATTGAACACCTTTAAGAGCTGTTACAGTTGGGGTTTTTTGTACAATTTTATTCATTTTGTTTATCATCTTGACAGCCCTGATGGAAACTTTGTCATATACTCCAGCTGGTCTCATTCAAGTAAGTTTTTTAACTCTAGTTATATGTTCTGTGTCTATAACTTGTTTTCACAATACATTGTGTGGACAAGAACAGCAGGAAAAGCTTGTAAATTATTTTTACAGAAATTTATCTTTATTCAAATAGCTTGTATTTAACATGTTCGCTTGTGTCTGCTGCATTTCATCTTCACATCTACTGTCGCCCATGTTTACTTTGGATATTAGGATGGTAAAAGGAGGCGGCATTTTGATATCTTATATGGGAAGTCCACCCTGATATCAACTTGGTTTTAAAAGAAAAAGATATTTTATCATACATGCACCCTAGATAATCATTTCATTATGCTTTTACACAGAACCTGTATGATACAAATCTATTTCCTAATCAAAAACAGAGGAAATTAAAATTTATGAATTTTTGCTTACGGAGCTTATTTCATTGATTAGAACTTTAAAAAATTATAACTTTCTTATTTCCTATGGGATTGTGCTTAAACTGTCATTGATCTGTTTCTTTAATTTTTCTGCTTCTTTTAAACCCAAGTTGATATCAGGGTGGACTTTCCTTTTAAAAGACTGTTTAATACTAGCCATTGTTATAGGCTTGCTTTCATGAAACAGAGTGCTGGAATATAATCAAATAGAACCTTACAAAAACGCTTTCTATCATCTTGTAATGTAGACTACTTTCACATGCCTTGCAGAATGTATAGGGTAAAAGAAGGTACTGTTTTAATAATGTTTTTCTCTGCAATGTTCTTTGATAACCTTACTCTCCTGATAGTTCACGTGTGTAATACCTTCAGTGAACATGAGACTCACAATGCCCTCTTGTTTTGATCAAGCCTACAATTACTTTCACATGCATAGCATAATGTATCTAGGGTAAAAAGAAGGTACTGTTTTAATAATGTTTTTCTCTGCAATGTTATTTGATAATCTTACTCTCCTGACAGTTCATGTGTGTAATATCTACGGTGAACATGAGACTCACAGCGCCCTCAACCTGTGTCCATCCACCGAGGGTCATTTCTGTGCCTTTTCCATTCGATTCTCAAATGATGGCACTGAGATACTTGCTGGGTAAGGACTGTTTTGTTTATTCCAAGTTGTTATGCTTATGTAGGTAAATAACCATATATTTTGTAGGGGCAGAGGAAAGACCCTCCCGTAAGTAGATATATGAGAGAAGTAAATCCATTTTAATGAATTTATCACCTGTTTGTAATACAATAAGAATTTGATTATTGTTTTCATTTGTTAATGAAATAGACTTGTCAAGATATTTGCCTTCATATCTCAGTTTAAAGGGATTCGTTAACTTTGTGGAGGCTTGAGTTAATAAATTGTTGAATTTTGATCTGTCTTGTATAATGATGTTCAGAAGGATAAATAAATAGCCATGCATAGAAAGGTTTTGAAATATATAATGCTATTATTATCTATGACTGAATACTCCCATTTGCGAAAGCATATGGCCATACACTTTAGTCTAAGACTGAGTCTATGGGGGAAAACGAGTCTGGCATTTCCGGTCACTTGCATATGTTTACTTTTGTGAAGAATATGATGATTTTGCTGTGCATTTTCCCCCCTGGGCTTCATTTTTACACCATATTACATACACTGATAGCATGCAAGGCCAGGCAGCTCAGATTTTATCAAGCCTCTACAAAGTTACCAAATCACTTTAAGGCTAACATTCTGTAACCTAGTTCCTTTGTCTCTTTATCAACTGTAAAATGAAATGTAAACAATTTCATTAAATTCTGTAACTAAATCGCTCAAATAGAGTAATATTTTTATCAAGCAAATACAATTATCTTGGAACATTTCTTGAGTGAAACCTGTATTTAGAGCTTTTAAGACTTTGTGGGAGAATGTCCTATTAAGTATTTATCCTTACCATCACTAGTGATTGTGTAATTTCTTGTCCTTCTCAATGTGTACTTTCTTGTTTTCATCCCAGAGCAAATGATGGCTGTTTGTATGTCTTTGATCGAGAGAAGAATGAAAGAACAATGAGAGTAAGTATGTTTTATTTTAGAAATGTGATTTTCTAGTTGATTATTATTCCATTGTGTTGCCTGTTCGGGGACTTTAATGGTTATTTTGATTTTAATATATTTATGCACTGCATTATGTTCTGCAATAAAAACAGATTTAGAATTTGTGTTCAGTGATTTTTGCTCTTTCTTATATAAAATATCCATGTAATTTCTATTTACATCAAAAGATGAAGTAAAAGCTGCCATTTTGTGGCATTATTGCACTGCTGGTGCTATAGAAATTATCTGTATCCTGGGCCCCGTTTCATAAAACTTTTTATCAATAACAAGTTACAATAATTGTTATAAGGTACTGAAATCTGTGGATCTGATTGGCTGAGAGTGAATTTGTCATAGAAATGAGGCAATTGTTATTGACAACAAGTTTCATGAAACAGGGCCCAGGTCTATTACCTTTAATCACAATTGTCTCCTACCATCCTATAGATTGAATCTCATGAGGATGATGTAAGCGCTGTCTGTTTTGCTGATCAAAGCTCTCAGATCCTTTTCTCAGGAGCGGATGATGGCATGTGTAAAGTATGGGATAGGAGGATGTTAGATGGATCTAATGACACACCAGTAGGTATCCTGGCTGGCCATTTTGATGGAATCACTTTCATTGATTCAAAGGTAGGAATCTCTTCTATCACACATCTTTATTTTCTATCATAATGAGCTTCGTTTATTGCTTGGAAGTTTGACATTTTTAATGTTAACAATCTTTATCACTGTTAATTCTCATGTCATGGATTTTACTATCATTCTCAGATCTTTTGATTTAGCTGTTATTTCAAATAAATCTTGTTCAAAGTATAATAAAAATATTCTTTTTTTAACTCTGGCCTGAACTATATAAATATTGACTGAAAGAGTTTTGCCTGAGCATTCAGTTACAATGTTCTTGTATGTACTGTGTTGGTCTACTGAGTGTTTCTGTTAGGTATTGTGTGTGAATGTAACATCTAGTACACCATTTGCACTTCCTGTTATCCACATAGGGTGATGGTCGTCATCTGATAACCAACGCTAAAGATCAATCCATTAAGCTGTGGGACATGAGGTGCTTCTCACCTAGCAGCGTAGTGGATGCAAGTCGACGAGCCGTTGCTCAACAACACTGGGACTACAGGTGGCAGCAGGCACCAAGGAGATGTAAGTCAAGACACTTAATCTGTTGACTGCTTCATTCTCTCATCCTTTTAAGCTTAATATAGGAACCTTCTAGTTCATTGTCGGCAATAGGTTAGAAGGATAATTTGTCATTTAACATAAGGGTCATTCCATGGGGTTGGGGCAAAAGTTAAGACGATGTCCATGTAACGATGGTATGAGATTTTCTATTTCACATGGAAGATGAAATCATCTGTTGGAAGATTTTTATGCTGTGAATATGTATAGGAGTGCCCAGCCATAATCATTCCTTTTTCAGTTGGTACTCTTTCAAAGCTTTCCTTAATATGCATTTTTTTTAAAACCATTATATATATGTGATTTTGGTCTGCAAGAACGATTCACCACGAAGCTAGAGTACTTCTCAACATAAATGGCTATGCTTTTTATGCTGAACTAAATCTTAGAAAGCGTTGTTACAGTTGATAGGAGACATGGTTCTTAGGGCTGGGACTAAAATCCGGGAATTCGGGTCGGGCCTGAGAGCTGCGGGTCCCGGGTCACAGGCTACAGGAAACCATGAATCGTAGACTTTTTGTCCACCTTTTAGGGGTTAAAAATTTGTTTACTGATTTTCGGGTAACCGGGTTCCCGAAAATTAAAATACCCGAAATTCCCACCCCTAATGGTTCTTCACTTGTGGTATGTCACAAAATTTTCCCCAACCCCGTGGAATGACCCATAATGCAACATAACATGATGCAAAGTCAGACCAAAGTTTAATGAACAGCTATATAACCATGCGCACCAAAACAGAGTTTAATTTTCTATAGAAAGCGACTTTGACGATAATTACAGCAAATTTCATGCCTTCGTTTCTACCTGTATTTGCCAACAATAAAGGGAAAGATTAGAAAGGGAGTTAAAACAAAAGAAAAGAAATATATTTTCTGTGAATTCTAATAACTTGTATTAGATCTTTCCCTTATTTTTATGCCTCCGCCCACCGAAGGTGGGTGCCGGAGGCATTATGTTTTCGGGTTGTCCGTCCGTCCGTCCGTCCGTCCGTCCGTCCGTCCGTCCGTGTGTCCGTCCCACTTCTCGTTACCGCAATATCTGAAGAATCATTTGAGGTAGGAATCTCAAACTTGGTACTAGTATGTATCCCCATACGAAGATGAACTGATTAGATTTTGGGGTAAGTAGGTCAAAGGTCAGAGGTCACAGAGGTCAATTTACATGAAATTACATGAAATTCTTGGTTTTTAGCACCGTTACCGCGATATCTCAAGAACTATTTGAGGTAAGAACTTCAAACTTGGTACTAGTATGTATCCCCATACGAAGATGAACTGATTAGATTTTGGGGTTAGTAGGTCAAAGGTCAGAGGTCACAGAGGTCAATTTACATGAAATTACATGAAATTCTTGGTTTTTAGCACCGTTACCGCGATATCTCAAGAACTGTTTGAGGTAAGAACTTCAAACTTGGTACTAGTATGTATCCCCATACGAAGATGAACTGATTAGATTTTGGGGTAAGTAGGTCAAAGGTCAGAGGTCACAGAGGTCAATTTACATGAAATTACATGAAATTCTTGGTTTTTAGCACCGTTACCGCGATATCTCAAGAACTGTTTGAGGTAAGAACTTCAAACTTGGTACTAGTATGTATCCCCATACGAAGATGAACTGATTAGATTTTGGGGTAAGTAGGTCAAAGGTCAGAGGTCACAGAGGTCAATTTACATGAAATTACATGAAATTCTTGGTTTTTAGCACCGTTACTGCGATATCTCAAGAACTGTTTGAGGTAAGAACTTCATACTTGGTACTAGTATGTATCCCCATACGAAGATTAACTGATTAGATTTTGGGGTAAGTAGGTCAAAGGTCAGAGGTCACAGAGGTCAATTTACATGAAATTACATGAAATTCTTGGTTTTTAGCACCGTTACTGCGATATCTCAAGAACTGTTTGAGGTAAGAACTTCAAACTTGGTACCAGTATGTATCCCCATAGAAAGATGAACTGATTAGATTTTGGTGTAAGTAGGTCAAAGGTCAGAGGCCACAGAGGTCAATTTACATGAAATTACATGACATTAATTACTGGTTTTTAGCCTCGTTTGAAAATGAAATGAAATAAATTTTTGTCTCCTGTGCATTTTAAGTGAAATGATTTGTAATTTTGTTGGACCAATCCTTTTTAGAGTGTACATGTATGCCATACATTTCCGATCTGGTGATGGCGGAGGCATAAATTCCGACCGCGCGCGGTCGAATATTCATCTAGTTTCCAACATTCAACCTTAAAATAGACTTTAAAATACTAATACTACGACTCTAAAACTGATATAATCTTCTTTGGTTCTCGATTTCCCACTTCTCTACCACTTCCCAACTTCCAAATTGGACATAGTATGATCACGCCTTCTCCAGTTTCCAAAAATCTTGGAGTCTTCATGGATTCTTCTCTCAATATGAGAAAACATGTTGACCATGTCTGTAAAACTTCTCTAATGGCCATCAGGAAAATAAGTAAAATTCGTCGCTACCTTGATTATGCTACTACCACCCGGTTAGTTCATGCCTTCGTCACTTCAATGCTCGACTCCTGCAACTCTCTTCTTTATGGACTCCCTGCTAAAGACCTTGCCAAACTTCAACGTGTTCAAAATATAGCTGCCCGTCTCATATTCCGTGTCCCCCCTTCTCAACATATTTCACCAATTCTTCAGAAACTGCACTGGCTACCTATAACCGCACGCATCGCATACAAAATCAACCTCCTCACCTATAAATCTTATAATGGACTCTCTCCTACTTACCTATCTGGTCTCCTACATCATTATGTTCCGGCACGTACTCTCCGTTCTTCCAATCAGTCTCTCCTTCAAATTCCAAAGATTTCTTCTAAAGCCTACGGTCAAAGATCTTTCTCATTTGCTGCCTCATCACTCTGGAACAACTTACCGCACCAAATTCGTAAAGCCGACAATGTGAACATTTTTAGAACAATGTTAAAAACCCATCTGTTCAAATCTGTTTATTCATAATGTGTACATGTATCTTGTTATATTTTGTTCTTTGTAGTTTCTCAGTATGTGTAATTGTTCTGGTATCTCTCTCTTACTATCACTCTATAAGCGCTTAGAGGCTTTTGCAATTAGCGCTATATAAATGTCATGTATTATTATTAATTTGATATGACTTATCTTATTATCATTTGTAATGGACAAGAGGAATATTATCCCAAAGGATGGGATAAATCTCTTTCTACACATTGGAGAACTGAAAGCCTTTTATATTATGATTGCTTGCAGGTAAAAGAAATCGTTTTTTAAAAGGTGATACATCTTTGATGACATACAAAGGGCACTCTGTCTTACATACCCTTCTAAGATGCAGATTTTCTCCTCAATTCACAACTGGACAGGTAAGATCATTATGACAATCACTTTGCCATTGGCTGCGCATTTTCGCTAAGTAAATTAATTTTTGTTTTATATATCATTCATTTACTTTAATCAGTGATGTGTTTTTGCCAAAGTGCATAGTTTTCATCAGATAGTGATGAAAGTTTTCATTCATACCATTCACTCTTTTCATTCACTTCAGCAATATCTAGATGTTTACCATTTATGATTTGCTGATTTGATTATTAAAAAGAAGGTTGAGTTCTGGGAAAGGTAAAAAATAATTTGTGAGCTTTCTCATTCTTTTCATGTCAGTTTGGAACAACATCATAGTAGAAATATCCCCTGAAAAGAATTACTCCTCAATTGCCCTTATATTCGAAATATGACGAAAAATAGCTGAAATGTTCGGGCTGAACGTTTATGACACATGTGTGTGCATTCCCATACACCCATTTCTGTCTGCAGTGCACATGCTTCTCTGGGATGTTTGGGTAAAATTCTTATCATTTTGATGATTCCAAAACCTCACAGTATACACCAATTCTTATGTAGACATGATCAACCTTTCCCAATAGACCGCTTCTGTAATGTATACAAATTTATGCACATATATTGCACCTAGTGACAAGCTATTCCATTGATCTGCTTTTTATAAATGAGCCTCAATGCTTGGAAGCCACCTTGCATACATTATTTGTTGCTATGTCCCAATCCTCCAGCAAGCTTTCAGGTTGTCAAGAACAACCTTTGTTTGAAAGGTATGTATAAAATTTGCATACATTACCTAGGCGGTCTATTGCTTTGAGACAGTTTCTTTCACAATGTAATAGACCACTTCGGTAATGTATGCAAATTTTATACATACCTTTCAAACAAAGGTTGTTCTTGACAACCTGAAAGCTTGCCAGAGGATTTCCAGACATAGGAACAAATAATGTATGCAAACTGGATTCCAAGCATTGAGGGTCATATATCTATCTATCTATCTATCCTATCTATCCTATCTATCCTATCTATCCTATCTATCCTATCTATCCTATCTATCCTATCTATCCTATCTATCCTATCTATCCTATCTATCCTATCTATCCTATCTATCCTATCTATCCTATCTATCCTATCTATCCTATCTATCCTATCTATCCTATCTATCCTATCTATCCTATCTATCCTATCTATCCTATCTATCCTATCTATCCTATCTATCCTATCTATCCTATCTATCCTATCTATCCTATCTATCCTATCTTGTCCTATCTTATCCTATCTTATCCTATCTTATCCTATCTTATCCTATCTTATCCTATCTTATCCTATCTTATCCTATCTTATCCTATCTTATCCTATCTTATCCTATCTTATCCTATCTTATCCTATCTTATCCTATCTTATCCTATCTTATCCTATCTTATCCTATCTTATCCTATCTTATCCTATCTTATCCTATCTTATCCTATCTTATCCTATCTTATCCTATCTTATCCTATCTTATCCTATCTTATCCTATCTTATCCTATCTTATCCTATCTTATCCTATCTTATCCTATCTTATCCTATCTTATCCTATCTTATCCTATCTTATCCTATCTTATCCTATCTTATCCTATCTTATCCTATCCTATCTTATCCTATCTTATCCTATCTTATCCTATCTTATCCTATCTTATCCTATCTTATCCTATCTTATCCTATCTTATCCTATCTTATCCTATCTTATCCTATCTTATCCTATCCTATCCTATCCTATCCTATCCTATCCTATCTTATCTTATCCTATCTTATCCTATCTTATCCTATCTTATCCTATCTTATCCTATCTTATCCTATCTTATCCTATCTTATCCTATCTTATCCTATCTTATCCTATCTTATCCTATCCTATCCTATCCTATCCTATCCTATCCTATCCTATCCTATCTTATCCTATCTTATCCTATCTTATCCTATCTTATCCTATCTATATATTATTATCTATCTTCTATATACATGTATATATATATTACGCTAAGGATTTGGGGCCTTATAATGGTTCTTAGAGTGTTGGGAGGCACTTCTTAAGGGCTGATGTGCCGTCCATATTTCATAAATTCATTTTTAAACATTGAATTTCCGGAGGGAGTAATAATTCTGCCAAGCCATGAAGCGGGTTTGTAGCTTCACGCCCAACCCAAACCCTTTACCTGTGAAGGGGAGAAACCTCAATTGGTGTATTGCCAAATTAGAACAGCGTGACGTGTATATACTCCAAGGCCATATCCGCATGCATGGGTGGCTTCATTGTACAGTATATACGGCGCAACAGCATACGTGTTATTCGTTCGCACTGCGCATGTATGGTTTCAATGTACACAGCGCAACAACACACGTGTTATTCGTTCGGTAGTAGGTAGTAGGGAAAAGTCAATCCGTCGGTCCTCCCAAGACCCATATAAGGGGGCCATAATCCCCCTGAAAATAAAATCACAAATTCATTTTTTTCCTCATATTTGCATCCTTTACAGGGGACGTACCGCTAATTATACATGTTATGTTTTCATGGCCTTAATTTATCTGAGTATTAAACCACAGAAACATGGCAAGATCAAATCACTCCCTCTAGCTCTATGCATGGATATACATGTACTACATAATTATATCCATATCAATTTTAGTCTTCATCAAGATAAAAATGTATTTTCTTCAGAACTCATGCAAGATTTGGATAAATAACACATACTCACATGTTGTTTACTTCTTGGTAAAAAAAATAACACTTTACCCGACTTTTTTTTAATTCACTTGATTATTGTGACAAATATACGGTATGGTGATACCGGTAATCATAAACACAGCTAGCGCCCGTTGATGTCCACGGGCTGCTTCTGCTAGTTTATAAAAAGTAGGTTAATGGAATAGCTCATCACTAGGTGCTCAGCGAATATATTTGCATTTAAATTTGTATACATTACAGAAGCGGTCTCTTGCATGACCAGAACTCCACTTGATCTTTAAGCTCTGTCTGACCTGAATGATATACATGTATATCCAAAACCAGTAATGCTATGATTTTAATGAAATTCCCTTTGATATTGCAACATACCATTTATATTTCATTTCTAGCTCAAGTATCAAAATTGTTTGAGCAAATGATTATATTTTGTTTCTTACAGAGATACATTTATGCAGCTTCTGCAACAGGGTCTACTGTCAGTAAGTACTCCATTGTATAATTCTATTTCTTCAGTCCTTGTAATAAAATATAATAAAATATTGAGTTGCACTTCATATACTACATGCATGATGATATATTTGTTTTCTGTTCTGAAAGTAAACATTTTCCTACTTAACTTTTGAAATCTCAATGTCATTCCTGATTTTATACTAGTCAGATTTCGTTCTTAAAGACGTTAAAGAATTTAGATGTCAAATAAATTATATCCATTCAAATGTTTCATGTCTTTTTCACCAATATTTCTTGTTTTGTTTAATTGTATTTGGAAACTGTTTAAGCAATCATTTTTGTTTTTAATGTCTTATGAGATCATAATGACTCCTTTCTTCCCAGGCTTTTGCTCAGTTATGCAGAACGGTTGTGTTGATAATGTCATTATTTGTTTCTATTTTAGTCTATGATGTCTTGACGGGGGATATAGTGCGCAGACTCCCTGGCCATAGCCAGTGTGTTAGAGATGTGTCATGGCATCCATATGAGAACAAGATTATTAGCTCAGGGGTGAGTACCATGTGTCGTACAAATATCTTGTACTCTTGATAAACCAGCATATGGAGAGTAATTTTCCCCACCCTGAGCTGTCATAAGATGTGCAAATTATCCATCACCCAGCACTTGTGTCATTCTACTGCTCCATGTTATTGTGAGAAAGAAAAAAAGATCTATTGAAAGTGCTAGTAATGCTCTTCTTACTTATTTTTTTTAAATATTTTTTACTAATCATGTTAAGTAGTTCCCAGATAAATTAGAAAACTTGCTGAAAGCTAGTGTTTGGAGAAACTTTTAATCAGCAAAATGAGATATGGATTTTAGGTATTCCTAAACTATTTTGCCAAGCCAGGACTTTGATGTTTACATGTTTGGGAGCATACATGTATCTTGAATTTCTTGAATCTTATCCAAACAAATATCCCAAAGCCTGTGAGTTTTCTCGTTGCATTTTGAGACATCCTGGGCCTAATTTCATAAAACTTATTACCAATAACAACTGCCAAATATCTATGACAAATTTGCTCTCAGCCAATCAGATGCAAGTATTTCAGTAGCTTATAACTGCTATTGTAAATTGTTATAGATATCAAGTTTTGTGAAACGGGGCCCTGGTTCAAATTAATTCTGAATTGTTTATGATGCTGTAGATCAGTGGTTCAGATCAGCAAAATATCAAGAAACTTTCATGAAAACTTCCTGGAAATCTCATTCACTGAACCAAATGTTCCATTGCTCAACACATGACTGGGATGTCTAGCTCAATTTTCTTATCTTTTATTTACTTATTACTCAGCTGTCCAATATTTTGACCATTCTCAATTGGCAGATATCACTTGTTGTCATAGTGAACTTATTGTAGATGTGTGGTTTCAAGATTACCTTGAATATGTTGTTGTTTTCAGTGGGATGGCTATCATATACTGCATCAATACAAGGGATTGAAAGGATGTGAGGAGGAGGAGGAGGAGAATTACTACTCCCCAGATCCGTCCAGTGATGAGGAGGATATTGACATCTTCAGATCTTTAAGAAGACCCCTAAGACCTCGTCCTCTCTTCTCTGCCTGGTGATAGGAACCATTGAAGATGATGATATGGATATCTTTAGATCCCTACGATCTTTACCTTACTTCTCAGATTGGTGATTGCAGTAGATTCCTTAGTGAGCACTGCCATCATAATTCCATCCTTCCTGGATACTTAACATCACAAAAGGCTTTTTGCATTCAAGATGATGTTGAGTTCTGGTCACGCAATGATTGCGAAAGAAACTGTCTCAAAGCAATTGTGAAAGGTTAATGATGTCTACAGAAGATTCAGTGCAGAAGATATACTGTGAGGTTTTGGAATATTCAAAATGATAAAAGAAATCTACCCAATCTCACTGAAAAGCACATACACTGCACACGGAAATGGGCGTAATGGACTGCACACGCATGTGGCATGTATGTTTTGATTATGAGAGCATTTGAATAGCAATCCTTGTCAGGGTCACTTCTACTATGATGCTCTTCTAAACTGACGTAAAAAGATTGATAAATCTCACAAATTATTTTTCACCTTTACCAGAACTCAACTTTCTCCTTATCGGCAAGAGTGATGATTATAAAGGAATAGAAGAAGAGATCTGTTCATAATTTAGATATTAACAAAAAATCCAAAATGCTGTTCCCATTAAATCCACTGGATGTGATGTGATGTGATGATGGTTACAAAAACGGAGGAAAACATGATAATTTCATCATGACCAGGGATCAAATTTTCACCTTGTACATGTTTAAGACATTGGAAACTCACCTTGTTATATCAGGGTAAAAAAACAAAAAAAGAACATAAAGACCCGGGACCAGCAAATGTTACCTTGTTATATTAGTAATCTCGTTATATCAGACCTCTTTATATTAAGTTTCTTGTGTACTGCAATATTGGAGGGGAAAAAAATACATGTAATGCAGTACATGTAGATTTGATTATCCTATTATCTATTTAAATCAAAGAAGTATGATGAATGATTATTAGGCCTACCAAAACATATCAGCTCTAAACCTTTTCTGTGAGGTATTCTTTGAATGGGAAAGTGATGGAGGTCAGTTTGCAGATCTTAGCTGTAGAAGGACTTGAATATCGTCTGTTTGGAGCCAGAAGGGTATTAAGTCAATCATTTGTACAGAGTTAACGCCATTCTGGCTCCAAAGAGACGATATGTTAGTGTAAATAAAGAGTGTGCAATGAAGAATAGATGATAGTAGTACTAACAGTGTGTCTTCTTGTTTTATATCCAGTACATCCTATTGTACAAAATACTATATCATATATTCTTTATTATATGAAATCTATATTTTCGTATTATTTTATGTAAATCAATCTCTTTGTATTGCATTTAATTGATTTCCTTCCTCTTTAACTTTGTTTACATACATTCATTTCTACCCATATAATGTGTATGTTTATATTGTACCCTATCATCATTGTATATATATTGTATAATAATAATAATAGCTGTTTCTTATATTCAATTCAATTCAATTTTTTATTGAAGCCGGCAACACACCGGCAACACACCCACCTGCTGCCGAAATGATAACTTCGCCTTACCAGTTACAATGTAACCGACCAAAGCGCTAACAGCATTATTACCACAGTCACTGGATTCAGTTGTGATTCTGCACTCCTCTGGGGAGCATTCCAGCCAGTCGCCTGTTTCCAAGCGCGCACATGCTACCACAATGACGTTCGCATCCTACCGGGTACCCATTTTAACACCTGGGTGGAGAGGAGCAAGGACATAAGTGCCGTGCCGGGGTTCGAACCCACGACCTTTGCATCCTATCATTATTTCAAATGGTTGTATCACCATTCACCAGTAGAAGAAGAATTTCTAGAATTGGACAATAAATGTTTACTTATAATTATATCTATGCACAATACATTATATGATCTAGTTACAGGTAGCTGTCAATGGACTTCCAAGATAATTGTCTTGGTGCACTACATATTCTCCAGGACTCTGTATAACTATTAATCCAATTGTGTGTGAATTTGAAATTACTTGTTGTACTTTGTGAATAGTCATTTTGTAGAAACGAGAAAAACATTCCATTAGGCTGTTGGGGGAGGGGGTTTGCTTGTGGAATTTCCCATGCGATTGTGCAAACTAAGGGTAAGTTGAGTGTACGGAAGAATCGTTCACCTGAAATATCGTGTTAAAAATACTGTTTATACTTCTGGATTGCAACATCAAGTGCCTTAATTTTGATAAGGATAAAATTCTAAGGAGTGCATCATCTTCCATAGGACGCAACATTCACTATACCATGCCTACTATTTTGGGTGTGAATTGTAAGAAGTAGACATTTGATCATGCAAAAGATTTTTGATGCAGTTTTCTAGTGGGACTAGTATTGATTTGATTTTAGGACAGCCAGAGGGGAGGGAAATTAATCAACCAACAATCGTATATGCATCAATAGGTAGAAAGTCATATGCAATACTAGTATCTCAGCATATTATTATGAAGTACAATTGATATTTACACATAATGATGATATACAGTAAAATATGTATGTAAAATTATTGATGTTTACAGTATGAAACAATTGGCTGAGAAGTAAATACCAAGCTTATATTGTCTTACATTCAGCCAGTATTGCATTGGAATCTAGTATTATAAAAAACACAATTTCATATTCTTATTATATGCATATATATCTACCTCAGTAAATCAATTGCAGGAATGTGCTGTGGTTGGAAATATATATCTAATACCAGTAACACTAAACCCCTCCTTATTTTCAAAAATCTGGGACGAGAAACTTTACATTTTTTTTTTTTTTTTTACTTTACCTTATACCTATTGTAGTATTTCTTTCTCATACTGGTGAAGCAGCATATTATTTGGTATTTTTAAAAATATTTAATTGAATTCTGTGTTTTGAAAAAAGATAAACAGGGTATAATCATTTATTCCCCTCCTAATCACAATTGGACCGTGTTCAAAGTGACTGTGTGTATGCACTTTACATATGTGCATAGTCAGTCACTTAAATTTAACATTTAACATTTCCTTATAGTTATTCGTATTACTACTTGTACAAGAAATATTTTGTTTCTTCAATAGAATATAGGAAAAAAGGGTACTATTCCATGTTTGAAAATACAGGTGTTTTAGATTGCAAATTATAAAGCAAATTAGAACAACCATTCTGAATGGTTCAGGGTCTGCCCATTCAAGAAGATGCGCTTGCAACAATGATTTTGATTGGTCAGTACCGATCAGTTGCAACTTGCAATCAATCGCAACTTTCTTGCAACACCCCAATAGAGCTTTACTTTCAAATGGTACTAATGTGTGATAATCAATGATCTTTAAATTCAAGCAATATTGATAGCAAATATAGAATATATCTATATAATTATTTTAAAGCTCCATCCAAATGCATGTATATATGTAGGAAAATCTTATTATTAATTTGGTCTTGACAATATCATGCAGCTGTAACAGATTTGTCATCCTGTTTCTTTTAATAGCTTACAGTGTGTGGTTTTGTGTTTGTTTCTTTTTTAATTATTTGGTCCATTGGACTTTGTTCAAACAGATTTGAACTGAATATGTATAGAAATCAATATAAAATGTCCAGATTTTACTACAATTTTTATATGATTGTTAAAGTATGACAAGTGTTTAGTTGAGATTAAATCTGATGATAATACTGATAAACGCTTGTTATTCATCTCCATTCTGTTGTAAGTAGTGCCTCTAGTACCGTAGTACAAATAGATATATAAAAGGAAAGTTTTCCAATAGATTTTTGAAAACAAATGACAAATCTATGATTTTCTCTATATTTTATCTATGTGTTTCAACGTTGAAAGAGATTCAATATTTTATGAAAGATTTCAATTATGGAAATATGATATTCACCCTCATTGGTATTTTTTTCTTGGGAGTTGGTCAATTCCAGCGTAACGGACATGACATTCAGACAGTTTTTTGTAATTCAAAACATCACACAATAGAATTGGCAGTCTCCAAACAATTTTTATTGAGTTTATCAGACACATTTGACTATCAGGGATATACTCATGAAATTTCACATCATTTTATTGAACGGTTGTGGAGAAAATGCACTCGTTGTGAGCGTAACGGACATGACACAAAATGGACAAGGCTTTTTAACCTACTTTTTATTATGAAAATTCCTGTGAGTTTTGGGATAGAATGAACCTGGTTTGGGTATTAATTAAAACTTAAAGTCATGCTGTAATCATAAATTCATGTTTGAGATTAGTTTTACATTGCATTCTTTTTTTATAGCTCAGAATGTAGCGTAACGGACATGACGCATTGAGCGTAACGGACATGACAGTTTTGTCCACTTTTTGTGAGCGGACATATTTGTTTTATTACGAGATATGGCAGATATTTTATTGTTCATATAGTAAGGTTGAAAGATAGGGACACACATCATAACTGGTATTCTGTACTATCTCATATATTTCTGTAATTTTAGAAGGGTTGGTTTTTCAATGTTTACACAAGATATAAAAAATAAAGCAAACTTGCTTCTGCACCAGCTAGCTACAATTTATGATACATTTTAGTTAATACTACCCTCCATACCAAAACAGAACAAATTATTAGTTGATGCTATGGTGTTTTCTCCTTTATAGGCTAATATTTCTCAGATAGTATTAATATGCTAGCGTAACGGACATGACACCCTTGTGAAGTGAACCATATCTTCACTTCTTTCTTTCAAAAAAACATTTGGCATAAAAAAGACAAAACTAACAGCTCAGTACTACTACCAAATGTTAAATAGTAACACATGTAAGTTCTTTTTTGCAGGTTTTAGTGATCTAACAACTATACTACAATGCATGGAACATAATGCTTAGAGTACCACAACAACATACAACAAAGTAGAGCACGTCTCAAGCTTTGAGGCAAAGAAAACTTAATGAACCAGACCTGATCAAAAGTTTGAACATATCATGAAAATGTCCTGAATGATTTACATCAGTTTTAAAGAAAGAGAGTTAACTACATGTATCTGCAACATGCATTTAAAGCAGTTCCACAAAACCAGTGTCATTATGAAATGAGGTCTAAGTTATCATGGAAAAGTGCTAGGGAGATGGCCAATAGTGGAACTGCATTGTCTTGGCTTCAGTAATCCACTATGTAAATAAACAGGGACATACCTGCTGCTGCATGTTGGTCATCAATCATGATCAAGATGTTGGAATGGGATTACATAACAGGGCTAGCAAGATCATCTGAAATCTACAGACTTCCATGGGTAAACTGGAAAATCTGCTTGTTGTTGTGTCTTAAATATAACAAGCAGATTTATATTTATGAGTCACTAGTATCTAGAAACATCCCACTATCCTCAAGCAATTGAAAATAATAATCAATCTATTAAATGGAGCCCACAATGTGGTTTCTGCCACTTGTCGTATATAAAGTGTCATGTCCGTTACGCAAAGTGTCATGTCCGTTACGCCATTTGCTTGAAAACTGACAGTGGTAAGGAAAAATGGTTGCTACACATGTAAGGGGATTTAGTTCTAACATAGAAACTGAATTTACAGTAACCAAATACAAATTTCCTGTTGGCTATGAAAACTTTAAGTGAAAAACGTAACGGACATGACACTTCTAATGATAAAGAAATCACACAATTTTGAGGATCAATGCCTCGAAAATTGATGAATGATATAAACATTCATTGTGATTTTCTGTTCATATGTACACTGAACTACTGTTTAAAAGTTGAAGGAGACCTTCAGTAGATTTTAGGCCTTCATTAGAGACAGGAAGAATAAACTCTTCAAAAATAGCCACATTTTTGTGTTATTGCGATACATCATATTAGATTTTCACTGGTGGAAAAAAATACGAAAATTTGTCAGTTTAATGATTTGTCTATTGGAAAATGAACATTTATACATTACTTTTCAAGAATATTTGAGAGTTTAAGTGCAATTGCAAACTTCATTTTTTTACTAAAGTGAACATTTTTCATGGAATTGCCCAGTTACAAAGGATTCTTCTGTACATTTGGTGGTCAATTTCTTATTTCTGTTCCTTATGCACGAACTCCTTTCTCTCTTTGTCTGTCCGTCTCCCTCCCTACCCCTTCTCTCTATTTCCTCCTTATGTTCAGTCTCCCTCCTTTCCCTCACTCTATTCCCCTCCCCCTTCTCTTGCATTTATTCTCCAACACTTAACCTCCTTTTCCCTCATCCATTTTATTTTTTTGATTCTCTCTCTTGTGTATTTGTCTGTTGCAATATCCATATCTTCCCCTTCTTATTGCAGGTTCTTCCCTTTCACCACACTTCTGATTCAAATACAAAATTATCAAACCAAATCTGAAGTTTGACAATAATTTACATTTATTACCAGAGTGAAATGACTTCCCATACAGGGTCAAGAAATTTACAAGGGATAACAAAACTCCCTCACATGATACATCCAAAACTCACAACAAAAAAAAGCATATTCCTTTATGCTATACAATGTTCAACAAAAGTCATCATCATATATACTAGGGTGTAATACCGGCACAAATTTAAACCAAATTCAAAACGACCATATATGACAAAATTGTCCAAGTTAAATGCCTTATATTGCAGTAATTTTTAAAGAATTCAATATGTGATCAAATGTGAAATAATGTAACGCCTACATGTAACTATACAACCACATACTAAACAAAAAAAAATTATCTTTCCATGAAATATAATCACACTTAGAATGTCCACCCCGGACTATTTTTTTTTTGGTGGTTGTTTCAACAAGAAAGATTAAGAGGAAGTTAGAAACGAAAGGTTGACAAAAAGGATTTAAAGGGAAATTCAACCTTAATTTTTTTCTAGTTATGTTATATGAAACATAACTTGCTGGTTAATTTGATACCAAATTTAGCAGAATTGGACAGCTATGAAAAAAGATAGAATGATGATCCCCAAACACGTCTTTCGCCCGTCTGCTGCACATGCATGGGGGCCGCCATTTTCCATGTTTGCAGTGGACTTGGTCAATGAATGACGTATATGTGGACAATTCCTAGTCTAGATTCTATCTTTTTTCTTTTTTAAAAAATTTGGTTTATTTCCCTACGCTGCTTTTTCTCTACATGCATATCCCACGCAGAATGCGACTCTCCACTACTACTAGGTGTTTCACATTTGACTGTTAACTCAAAAATTATACATCGTATCAGACTGAGGTTTTAACTTTGTAAAGATGAAGGATTAAAAATCGTTTGGGAGCAAGTTTCATCACATTTCTCTGAATCCTTTTCTTAAAATATTGCTTTGAATATATAATTAGATTTTTCAAATTTTTGAAAAACAAGGCAACAAAATCTGTGTGTATAAATAATTAATTCAGAACACAATTGCCATTGTGTGTTGCAGCTGTGGTTTCTCCCAACCATTTGGGGTCCAGTGTCATTAATGATTCATGACTCTAGGTTAAAAAGGTGTTCTGGAATTTCAACTGTAACACACAATGGCAATTGTTGTGCTCGGAATTAATTACTGATTTGTGGCCTTATTTTTTCAAAAAGTGAACAATCTAATGAAATATTCAGAGCAATACTTTTGAAAAAAGTATTCAGAGAAACGTAATAGAACTTGCCCCCATTTTTTTTGTGTCTCCGTATCGCGCGATCCGAACAATAAGTGTCCTTTGCAATTCCACCCTCTGGGTGAAATTGTGGGGATCGTGCGATTACTGGAGAGTTGCGCCCTGTGTGGGATATGCATGTAGAGAAAGAGCAGCATAGGGGAATAAACCAAATAAAAATATATGAAAAACTGACACAATCTAGACTAGCCAGTTATCCACAGATACGTCATTTGTGGAAAATGGCGGCCCCCATGTACAGCAGACGACGGGCGAAAGAAGTGTTTGGTGGGATCTAAAACATTCTATAACTTTCTTCATAGCTGTACAATATTGGTAAATTTGGTATCAAATTAATCATCAAGTTACGCTTTATATAATATCAACAGAAATAATTAATGTTGGACTTCCCTTTAAGATCAGTGCTCTTACAAAGAAAAAGGTTAAAATCATAACTATTCAACAAATACTGTAAATGGCAGTTATTATATCAGACTAACTTTATACAAAGGCCTGAGAGTGCATTTTGGTCACGATTTGTTAACAGCAGTTTCTTCAGATTTCTGTAAAAATAAAAACTATTCAAAGGGTGGAATACAAGCCTAACAATATAACTTAATTAGCAGGCTCATAAAATATGGGAAATCTTTATAGAACAGTAAAAATGAATCATAGAAATATGATATTTAACCCAATAATCACACACATGACTTGGCCACAATATACAGGGTCTAAACTGCAATATTCTACCATATTTCACTAAAAACTGAACAAAAAAGCACATAGGTAAAGGAAAATTTCAAAAAATAAAATATGCAAAAGGAAGATCACTAACTAGTTAAAGTTCTAATTTCATGTGTCTACATTTGAAATACATAAGTGATAACTGAAATTATGAATTATATAAGTTATGGTTTTCATTACCCAAGGGAAGAAAAAGATCCTGGCCATAATTTTTTGTTTTTGTAAATGCTGATCCATTTCATTTTATACTGAATAATGACAGAGTGTATCAGTCAAGATTTCCATAAATCATTTTCAAAATCAGAAATGTCAAGAAATTTTATCTTTAACATATATTGCAGCAGGAGTCTGATGGACGTGTATATTGTACAAAATAAAGGATGATTGATTTTCAGATAATGTGTCTGTTACAATGAAAACCTTTTTGGAATATCCCAGAAAAACTACTCAATTTGTGCCAGTTTACTATCTATTATACAATTACATTTTCACACACAAAGAAGAAAATTATGACTTGTCATTTTTAAAACAATGTGATAAAACAAAAGCTGATTTTCAATTTCTGCAGGAACATATACCAAGAATATTGCGCAGGAAAAGAAGAGAACTGAAAGCTAAGTGACAGGGGGAGTTCTCAAGACTTAAGAATTCCGTCATATTGAAATCAACAAGGTGGGGAATAGTTTCAGAAAACAAAAAAGACAAAACTTAAGAATAAAACAAGGATGAACACTGAAATACACAAAACTCCACACTCTGTACAAATTTGAAACTATAAAACATTCTTGTGTGGGGTTTTGATCCTTAATTACTTTTCAGAGAAACACTATATAATAACTATATCATCATTCAGCTTATCAAAACAAAAACAATAAAACAAACAAAAAATGAAATGCAACAATCATTTCTTTCAGGAAACGTACTTCCAACATATTATATGTTGATAACACAAAAATATTACATAAACCTGCAGATATTTAAATCAGCGGCATTAGATCTTAATCAATCATTATACTTCACTATCAACCAGTAATTGGTTCCACTAAAACATTTTGTACCCTCAAAATTATCAAGAGTTGGTTGGTTTTTATGCAAGAATAATCTCCACTTTGCATAGCCTAACATTACTGTAAAGACAAGCTTTATCTCTACATGGAATGTTCACTCATTGCAGGCAGAGCCAGAGAGAAAATAATAATTACTTTCTTCAGTTTACCTATAATATTCTCAAAAAACAAATATCCAATCTTTACAAGCATATTTGTGAACTAAACAAAATTCAATGCTTATATTCAAATAGATTTGCATTCCCATACATTTATGGAAATATTCTTTTATGCATATGATTTTATACCTCCACAATTTGAGAGGTTGAGACTTGTGATAGCTTGTGTACTACTAAGGCAGTAATATCATAAGACTGAGACCTCAGTATGCTTCCATAGCACACTGGCAATGATTTGCTGCTAATACTTCAGACTAATTGACTAAGAATATATCTTGAGATAATCATTCAAATTGTTTTTAATGTTGATGACATCTTTACTAGTGATTTCTAATCCACTTTTGGGTTTCATGATAGGATTTCCTCATCCTACTGGTTTTGGATTGATGCAAGAAGGTACTCCTCCATAGGAACTTTAAATCAATGAGTTTTAACAAGTGAACTTAAGTTACCACTAAAGGTGGGTGTTTGCAGCTCTGTATTTATCCCTGTTAGATTATTATTGTACACATAGTGCACACTTGGGACTGCTTGAACGATCTGGAATATCAGATCCCAGAGATCACCAGTGGAGTGGTCGTGCCCTGAATATTGTTTTTTAAAAAGGTCTTGATTCAGTCTCTAAATTGAACCCTTTGTTAACTCCCTATGATCATACTCCTGCTATGATTCTTGAGGGACGGTAGCAGATGATGCGGATGCCGGCGAACCCGATCGATTCGATGCATTGGAGTGATGCGATCCGGTTGGACTGGCAGCTGATGTTGGCGTGGGTGCCGAAGGGGGCACCACTGCCGTCGCTGCTGCTGAAGTGACGACCACAGGGGTGAGACTCCTGAGAGCTGCCGGGGAGGGACTAGCCACAGAGATGGTGGATGGGGGCATGGACAGGGGAGCTGTAGAACTCACTGGGAACCCTGGTAGGGGTTGACCACCGGTGGTAGAGGAGCTGGCGTATTGACTGCACATCCTATGATGGTTCTCCCAGTCCTTGTGTTGACAGAAGGCACCACAGTATCGAGCAGTGTTACATCCACTGCAGGTCTCATTGGCCTTACGACCACAGTTCCAACAACTCTGTATTCAAAATAAATGTACAAAAATCTTTAATTAATCTTTAAAGGTACAGACTACCCTATTGATATTTCAAAGACATACTTCTCCGTTTCACTATTTCTATCTAAAAATGTCAATATTAGCTTAACCAATCAATGATTGAGCTGGAACTCAACATACTACATGTAGTATAAAGATGGAACTAGGTGGAACCATCTTCAATGAACTCAAGATAATATACTTAATTAACAAAAAAACCATTCAATGTAAGTTTATTTTCTGTTATTTCATCATTTAAAAAAAATCAAATATAAAAAAAATCTTGAAGTGAAGAAGACAGGTACATTGCATAATCCCAAGTGTACATATATCAACTATATTCACAATGTAAAGAAGTACGAATTAAAGCTACCTCTTGATCGCTTGAAATCTTATGATAGGCTTAACCCCCTCTCAAGACTTATCCTTTCTAGAATGATTTCTCACCTCACTAGAGTCTTCCTGATGATTAAGAAGTCCAAGAGCTTCATCTGATGCTTGTTGTCTAGCCTCTAAGATAGCCCTGTCTAGCTTGGAACGTTCAGCACTCACCATTTCATTAGCTTTACGCTCAGCGGCTGATACGGCCTTCTGTAACTCAGAGACTGCTTGTCTCTTCACCTCATTCACTGCTTCTTCTGCAGAATGAAAGAAAGAATAAAAGTGAGTTTTCTTTGTTGCCTCCATTACCATTATTATTAATCAGAGGTATTATATAAGACAAAAACAAATCATTAGAATTACAACCATAACAACTTTCATCATCACCATCACACCTTTCTAATAACTGTCATTAACATTAATATCATCATGTTCTACTTATTGCTTGTAATCATTATATCTATCATCAACAGAATACAACTCATAGCTACTACAAATACTATAAAATCATTACTTCTACTGAAATGTCTGTAAAACCAGTCACCTATTGTCATTACTGCCAAATATACTTCACCACAACTCTACCATAAGCGTACCACTATCAAAATCCACAATGCATCACCATCACTGCCATCATCTCATCTTCCCTTCTCCTCTCCTCTCCTGCACATATCTTACCCTCTGGCACTCTTTCCTCCATCTATGTTATAATCAGAGCCATCATCCCCTTACAACCACTATCACCCTCATCATCACTATGACTACAAACATATCATCATCACTATCTTTCTCTCCCATCACCTGCTCTTCTCTTGACCTCTGTCACTCTGCCCTCTGTTTGTCATAGAATCTGTGCCATTATCTCAACTACCATTACCCTTATCACATTCACTACCACCACCACCATCATCATCATCATCATCACTACCCAATCTCCCTCTCATCTTCTCACCTGCTCTTCTCTTGAGCTCCATCACTCTGCCCTCCGTTTGTCATAGAGTCTATGCCATGACCCTTATCATCACATTCACTGCCACCATCACCACCAACCTTTCCATCATCATCATCATCATCACTACCAAAATCTCCCTCCCATCCTCTCACCTGCTCGTCTCTTGACCTCCGTCACTCTATCCTCCGTCTGTCTGAGGGTCTGTGCCATCATCTCATCTGTCCTCTTCTTACCCCCTGGTTCATTACCACCAGACTGTGATGATTGTCTCCTATTCCAGTGAGCCAGTTCCTCACGATCCTGGATGCTGCGCTGATGTAGAACAGCCAATGCTCGTTTGGTCTTCTCTACCATACCAATGATGCACTGCAGCATCTACAAATGCAATGAAAATAATAAATATTCTTATGTACAATAATTTACTTTTGTTACATATGACATTTTTTTCAATAGATGGTACAATTAATCTTCATAGCTTACAGTATCAAGCAGAATCAAAAATTAATTTTGCTCTTAAGCACAGTCTTTTATTGGACATCAATTAAACATACTTTTTTTGATATCATTATAATCACATAATCATTACAAATATATACTTGCAATGGATAATCTAGTTAATGTAAATTATAAGTTGGCTTGTATTCAAAAGTGTTTCTATTCAGGTTAACTTGTGATCTACAGTATAATCATAGCACGTTTGAAGAGCATAAGTATAAATCTCAAATTTTTGTTTATGAACTCACCGTCTCTACATGTTTCCAATCATCTTCTACTCTGTCTTCAAACAGGATAGGGTCAGGATAAACTTCCCTGAATGGAGGGAATGCTGTGGGGTTGAAAAGAAACAAATACAGTTATTTACTCATATTATATTTTATAGGGAATAATTTATGTCATTAAAATACCATACAACTCTTGAAAAAACATTGGTTTACTAAGTAGCTTCTTCTTTTTTTAGAACTTGTACTTCAGTTACATGTAGGGTAGACAGGGCAAAAAGTACTTCCCCTGGTCGCATGGTGGTAAAACAAATTTCTAGATCTCTAGGAATTTTTCAATCCATTTCAAAAATAAAATTTTTGTGTCATTTGGCCTGTGGAAATACATTAGCAGGAGGATTCTTGAAAAAATAGACTATCATTTGCCTCATATACTAGGACAAAGATACTTTACTTTACCAACTGTAGGGCTTGACACTAAAAATTAAACTTCAGACCCCCCCAAAATTTAAAATTTTCAACATGGAGCTTAGGCATATAGAACCTGAAAATTTCAATCCAGACCCAAGAAGATTGGAGCCCTGCTTCTTGCTTCATACAGTGGATTTAATTAAGAAAAAAATTAAAAAGGAAAGAACTGAAAGATAGATTCACCTTCCTTACCATGAGGGGTATGTCTATCCCGTTCCCTTTCCCTCTCAAACCGTTCCCTCATTTCTCTCATCTCCCTCATCTCTCTAAGATCCCTGGAGTCTCTGGTGATGCTAGCCCCCTGACCGGTGCCCAGGTCCTCCACTCTGAAGGCATGGTGAGCAGCAGACAAGGAGTGCGGGAAATGATTCAGAGGGGGGAAGGCCGAGGTGGGGTGAGTAGGTGATCCCATGTTACAGTGCCTCTTGGCATGCGGACCCTCCCCCAGACGCTCCCCTCCGTTCGATCCATTCTCCTTTGGCCTTGTCATCATCCTAACCCAAATGAAGAGAGAGAGAGAAAAAAAAGAGGAAGATTAAGAATTTATGTTGGAATGCCAGTATTACAGAAAGATTGTTGACATACACTATTGTCCTCATACTATTAGGGTTTCTCTATTTTGGTAACAACCATTCAAAAGATCTTTCTCTAAATGATCTGAAGAAAAGGAGTTAATAACATACCCAACTATTGCAGCACTTTCAGTACTTTCAATAGATACAGCATGCATAGAAATCAGAATCAATACATATAAGGTGGTTTTGTGAAAAGCAAATCTAACACATATAACCTACTTAAATATTCCAACATTTAAATGCCCCAAATCACTCCTGAATTGATGGTGATTCCTTTTGTCCACATACAAAGTGCATCTCTCCTTGGTCAAATTTCACTCTGATGAGATCATTTTCTGTTTTACAACAAAAGTCTTTTGACTTAAATTTATATCAAAACCTAAATTAACACATACCGCAAAAGGACAAAGATGAACCAATAAATCCCAAATCACTTTGATGTAATATCACCTCATTCAATTGGAACCCAAAAAAGTTCACCATAAATCTCATTACACCTAGATATTTCTAGGTCTTCTTTCTTTTTCTCCACCAAAAAAAAATAGAGAAAATTAATTAAATCAACCCTTGCAATATAATCCCATCCTCTTGGCTCTGATTCATATATATGAAACAACCAGAACAAATAACCTTAGTTATTGAAAAATACTGAAAAGAGCTCCCCAAATAATATTGTGAAGCAGCCCCAATAAGATAAACCTTGTTTGTTCACTGGTATTTTAAGTATGCAGACATCACGCACAACAAATCCTATCCAATCAAAAAGAAACATTTTTTTTCTTCTCCTTACTCTCTTTCCTTTCCCCTGCCCCTCTCTCTTACTCCATCTCTCCCCTTAATCTCTCCCTGTAGATGTCTGTCTCTGTCTCTGTCCCTTTCTCCCCTCTCTTCTTTTCTCCCCCACTCTTCCTCTCTCTCTCTCCTATCTCTCTCCCTCCCCATTCTTATTTTAACTCTTTTATTCTGTCTCTCTTTCTCCCATGTCTCTCCAATCTCTAGTATTCTCTCTCCCTCTCTCTTCCTCTCTTTCTTTCTCCCCTTCTCTCCCTCTCTCTCTCTCCCTCTCCATTCTTATTCTAACTCTTTTATTCCCTGTCCCTCTCTCCCATGCCTCTCCACTCTCTAGTGTTCTCTCTCCCTCTCTCTCCATGCTCTATTCTATTTGGTGAGAGGGTAAGAATCCATACAAATGCTCCCGTTTAATAATGCCGCAATTTATTTAGTGAAAGGAAAACCAGGAGACGGGTGCGCGACACGCAAATGAGTCTTGCCTGGGGCAGTACAGGTGTACAAATAGGGAAGAGGATGGGGGCTGAGAGCGAGGGGAGAGGAATATTCTGAGTCATCAGGGGAAACCTTCAGGCTAATGAATAAAACAAGACACACGGCAAGAAACACAGAAAATCTGGGTTCTAATCTCATCAATTTGTTTTCCACGTCTTAGGCTGAACCAGAAACCAGGGCAAACGATTCTTATCTTGTTGTCTCTAAATGTACTTTCTATTTGTTTTCTCTTGCAATGTAGTAGAAGAAATCTTTCACATCTGATGCTGTGGGAATGAACTAACACTGATGAACCCTCAACCAAATACAATATGGAAAGAAACTTCAGCCATTTTTCCCAATCGAGATGATAATTATATTAAAGCAGATTGAGATTTTTGTTCATTTAATAGAACTGGTAAATATTCAGTATCCTTTCTAAGGACAGTGTTAGTAACTGATCCAATTTAATCACATTTTTATCACATATCTTCATCATCCAATATTTACAATTTATTAATGTGCTATTCCAGACTGATCATACAACTCCATATTGGCGAAGCGTTTCACAGGCATTTCTACATTCTCTCAAGTAGCAATGACTTGCACTTGGCTTTATCTGATATGAATAAAATCAAAATCAAAATAAATCCAAGATCCAAGTGATTTCATTTTTTTAATCTGGGCTTTGGCTCCAACGAATGATGCAATTGTTTAGAACAACAATTCCTTTTTGAAAGAACAACTTGAAAGCTTCCATCAATGATTATCATTATCTTCTAACAGTCTTCACCTAAATTCATACAAATATCAAAATGATTGAGGATTTTTGAAAACAGCACAAACACTCCATGTAATCCTTCGATCACTCACTCCACAAGATCTATCTATCTTTCACTTCACATAATATATATCTATCACTCCACCGATTCCTTCTATCAGTCACTCACCTCTCTTCCGGTGTCTTCCTCTTCCCATTCTCGTTGACCTCCATGAGATGTTCCGTGGGGTCAACGCTGTTAGTCTTAGGCTCCAGGAGTTGGTGTTCATGTTGAAGGTAGTACTGTTGAGGGCTAAGCTTGGCTAGACGGGCACAATGCATCAACTCTCGCTGTAACAAAGGTAGGTTTGCCTGACACAGCAACAGAAGAAAATAAAGATCAGACTTCAATAGCAATGTAATTAACTTTATACTACAAATGAGGTTAACAGAGGTTGAGTCAAGCTGATTTGGAGTAATGGATGCTCATAAAAATGAGACTGGAGCAAAGCATCATTTCTCACTGTAAAAGAGGTAGCCGTACTCATCATACAGCAATAAAAGAAGATAAAAATCAGACTCCAACAACAATGAAACTCACTTTACAAAAAGTATAGAGATATTGTTTTAGAATATACATGAGGTTCAAGGAACCTAAATAAACCCGAGCTGTGGCTAAAAGAAAGATGGATTCTAATGAAAAGATGGTGGTATGATAAACAAAGTTGGGTACCTTCAAATATCTTAAAGGATGAAGATAATTTGTCCTTACAGAAAGAAATCTAAATGAGTAATGAGGACATAACAATTTCTGGGAATACAGATCATATCATTATATAGTGATTAAGAAGGAAAAAAGCTTTTAATTCAACTGCATTGTGTAATTTTGTTGGTGAGATATACTTACTTTTAAGAATGGGATGACAAATGGCCTGAGAGGAAAGTTGGTGGCTTCCTGAAGTTTGTTGTGGAATTCTTCTACGGTTAGAGCATTGTTCTATATCACAAAGATAAATACAGTGACAAGGTATATAAAGGGTCAAAGACAATGTTACATTACTTTTAAGAAATCAGGCATTTCAGACGATAAAGGTTCAAGCTTGTTACAATTTTAGATTGAACCGTTGAGGAATAGATATACATCCAAGAACTATTAACATAATGACTATCTTGACAAAGTGGTTATCACACAGGACTAGGATCTCCACAGTACTTTTATTTTCATGTCGACATTGTGATGTTAGATGTAGCAATCTTTACCAAAAGCAGAAATGAAAATATACATGTAAAAAATATTTTCACATTTAAGTATAGGCAAGAATCATCCAAACATTACTTATGTGACATTCACTTTATGTACAACAAATCTGCAACGTTGACTTCTATGATATCAAAATCGATGAAAGCTGCTAGAACAACCCATTAATGATGGTATCAGTGCAGCAGATGGAATTCTAATTGTCATTTTAATGCTGTGTATCATATGTGACAAATGGAATTTAAATTGTTTTTAATTATGATTAATGGAAATTTAGTCTTACCACTAGACCCATAACAAGACCCCTGACTCTCTCTCCGATCTCCGGCGAGATGTCAGATCCAAATTGCTGGAGTGTGGTTAGAAATCTCTTGAGCTTGCTGAGCTGACGTGCTCCGCAGGCTGCAGGGACTTCTTGATTGGCTGGTACACCTTGGATAGCAGACACAGCCACGCCCCCAAGGCCTGTTGGTGGGGAGGGAGTGCCATTCATACTCCTTGGTGAATGTAGGCCGTTCACAATGGAACCTAGATTCAGAAGGGAGTTGGGATTTATGACAATCTTTTACACACTATGGATGACAACATTCCTAGTGTAATTATAAGAAAATTTGTGTCATTCTTCAAATTTTAATTTAGAAAACATTCTTGAGCATAATTATAAGAAGAAGATTTATTTTGTTTTTCAAGTTTTCTTTCATAACAAGATGAGTGGATAGGGACAGTGAAATATTGATTTAATATTTGGATAAGCATTGAAATTGTTTCATCATAAAGCTGTTCCTTTGAATGGAGCAAAAATATTCACTCTATTTAGCCTTCCGCACTGATGCATTCAATTAACACAATGCATGACCATGCGCATGCACTGTGCAGTGTGGTGCCTTCTATGATAGTATCTTTCCATAGAATAACAATGCAAATATTGCTTGTCAGTGTGCAATGAAATATCTCAATTGTAAAAATATCTACAGATTGGAGTGTTAAAGAGACATATTGCAGCACGTTTTCATGTGTCAGCAAGATTCAAGGATGCCACTTAGAATTGATAAAAAAGTAGGAAAAATCATCTAGAATGAGCCCTTGTGTACATAAAAAGTGGTTTTTCTATGGCTAAAAATATGTTGAAAAAAGTAGAAATTCCTACTTTTGTCTGAAAAGTGGCATCCCTGAAGATTAATGTAAAGTATCTACAGAAAGAACAGAAGGGCAGGTAAAGGATGAAGTACGATGTATACCGGAGTGTGACATACCTGTTGATGAACTTGTTGAGTGAGATCTAGGATGGGCGGAGAGGTTTGGTCCTACCAGAGAACTGGGCTGGGGTATGGACTTGGTCAGGGTTTGGTCTACCGGTGATTCAGGCATCTTGACGTCACTGTGATCTGCAACGAGTCCAGAAGAAAAGATACACGTAGATTTAATAATCAGTAAACATCATTTCTGCATATTACAACTCGCTCCTTTCAAAATCAAGATCGTATGTTAGTATGATGTAAGGACGGCAGTGGTTGATTTTCATGATGGAAAAAAAAGAGAGAATCATGACACAAGAATAATTTCTGTTTGACTAGACACAGTAATGGACATGAATATCATCACTAAAAAGACCGACATACATACTTCATCTCACCTCTCAGGCACTCCAAACATAATCCTTTGTCTTAAAAAAAAGTGAGCATAGTGCATTGTTATTATCAAAATTAATTCTGAAATTAAGGTCACGGGCTAAACTCGAAAGAATAAGACATCGCTGCGAGTAAATCCCCTACTAAATTATGAAGATGGGAAGCGCGGTACTCGAGGCCCAAAATCCACATGCATTAAAATGATTGCTTTCGCTCCTCCCTGTCCCCTGATAATTGATTGGATAGATAAAGAGTAAATCTACCAAACGCTCATTTCACAAACATAAAAGGATCAGAAGTTATACGATAGATGAGAGGCAATAAGCTTAAATATTCAGTGAACATATTCTGGAAACTGGAAAGTATAGAGCTTACCGTATTGATTAGTTCTACATAGATAAGAAAACTGTGACAATACTCTATAATAAGAGAGAGTGAGAGAGCGGTGAGAGAGCGGTGAGAGAGCGGTGAGAGAGCGGTGAGAGAGCGGTGAGAGAGAGAGAGAGAGAGAGAGGAAAGAGAGGAGAGAGAGAGAAAGGGGTGGGAAAGAAAGTGAGAATGAATGGAAAGATGTTGAGAAGGAGAAAAAAGGAGAAAAAAGGAGAAAAAAAGAGAAACAGAGGGAGATGGAGAGAGAGGGGGGAGAAAAAGAGAGAGGATAGGCAAAAAAGGGAGACCAAAGGGAGATCAGACTTATAGTGATGATTCTAGGATTTAAAAAAGGAGATATGCCTTAGGATTTGGAGTCTAATTCATCAATTCCTACTGTTTAATAAAGGTGTATTACAAATGCCCAAAGGAATATGACCTATGGATGATTGGCATGAATTGCTCTATAACTCATCATCCTCATCCATAGCTAATAATAAATCAGATTGAAAAAGGTATTACTGACAAGCAACAAGGGCAAATTAGCAATCAGCCTAATTGAGTTGCTATTATTAATGACAATTTTCACAGCTGAGCCACCACCAATCGACATGATGGTGATAGAAACGTGCCGCCAGACAATGAGATAGTCGGTATGACTCTCGACTCATGCAAGGGGAGGGGTTGCATACAATATGAAATCAAATATGTTGTGATACACACGGCTAGAATCATATGCACGGTTCCCTTTTCATGGCTGGATGAAGAAAAAAAAAAAGAATAGTAACACAGCCATACACAAGGATACTGTTACTGTCATAATACAATGGGGGAAGAATGAAACAAGGATGACAGATAAATAGAGATGAATATTGTCTTTTTTATATTTGACAAGGTCTTAATTGTATCACCAATGAATAAACAAGAAAAATATTATTTTATCTAAATTTGTTGAGTCTCTATCAGATTATCAAATTGTCATTTGATCACATTTTTTTTTTCTTGCCATTTACTAGGACTGGCCCAACCAGCATGGTGCTTTTTACTCGACCAATTTGTTTTCATCAATAGATCATTCCCCAACCAACCCTACCACTTACCATCTGTCAGCTGCTTTAGCCATTCAAAATATTCCGTCTGTCTCTCACTCTCTCTCCCTCTCTGAGATCCTTTTTCTTTTCTTCTCTTCTCTCTTGTCTTTTCTTCTCTTCTTTCGTTTTTCTCAGGGCATGTGCATATTTTTGTCTGTTTACCTCTTTCTGTCTGTCTGTCTCAATGTCTTCCTCTCCTTACAATCTCTATCTCACTCCATCACTCATCCCCCTCTCTCTCTCTCTCTCTCTCTCTCCACATATGCCTCTCTCTCTCTCTCATTGTCTTCCTTTCATATCTCTCTCCTTTCTCTCTCCTCTCTCTCTGAGATCCCCTCCTTCTCTTTTCTTTTTCTCATGGCATGTGCACACTCTGTGCTTTAATGATGCGAGGCCTACATGTATCTCCTAATACTGCATGTTCGTTCTGTTCCTTTCTATCTCTTAAGTCTCTCCATTGGGTCTTCACCTTCCTCCTCTACCCTTCTTTTCTAATCATCACATTGTCTCTCTATCCACTCATTACTAATTTCTAGATTAATATAGCAGACGTGAGGTGACATGGAGATACATCACTTGTAACAACTCTCATCGTCGTGGTAACCATCTCCTTTACCCACAAGCACATCCACCAACCATCTGTTCTCCTATTCCCTACCAGCAAGCTGTTATCATCCTCTTAACATAAGGGCGTTCACATGCATACAATGGTTCCATTCGGCACAAGTCACCTCGATATGACCGTGCCCCGACGGTGACTTGTAGATATCGTCAGTTTGGAGCCAAAAGGGTGTTAACTCTATGTTCAAGTATAGCGTTAATGTCCTTCTGGCTCCAAACAGATGATATACTAGTATACAGAATGTATGCTCAATACAAATAAAAGATTTCTACCAATTTCCCCCAAACTGGAGTAGGAAATAAACAAATGCACAACTTTTAGAAGTGTGCATCAGATGAGTGTTCATCTGAAAGCCTTCCTCCCTTCATACAAACTGACGTATTTGGAAACATATAATAATGGTTCTCTCACACGCAATCATCTCGCAGTCTTGGCATGATCAAATGAGCATGTTCAATTTGCAGTACATACCAAGGAAAATGAATATTAGAGAGTGTTCTGAGTAGAGCACATTAGAAAGTGCCTCCGCTACAAAAAAGCACAAAAAGGGAGAGAGCTAAGCATTGTTGACCCAAGGACGACAGGATGCGATCCATCAGGGGCGTCATGGCAACCAGACTGAACATCAAACTGATGGATGATGGTGATGAGGAGACTCAGGGAGGAGATATTGGTGTGGGAGAGAGAAACAAAGACATCTGTTCCATGCTCATTATGGATTACAATGCAAGTGTCGAGATGTTGGAGTGAACACATGGAAAAGACTACAAGATTGAAATGATCTATTAATGATATTCATCATTTCAGATTAAAATATATCATCACAAAATTGTATTTTTAGCACAGCTACAATGCAAGTTACGAGGGATCTTATCCGTATAACAAATAGACTTGGTTTGAAGGCCTAAATTTAGAAGAAGAAGTCATGATTACACAAGAGCAAAGCCAGAAAAGACAAAAGAGCTGTCATACAAGTCAAGAAGACCTGCGTATCAATAATTGATTTACGAGGTGGGTTGAAGGTGATGATGGATAACCCATCACAGGGAGGAAAGTGAGCTCCATCCAGTCCCTGACAAAGACGCTCACCTGCACCTGAGCATATGGTGTTACTGATACCAGGCTAACAGGTTGCCTATGTATCATCACTTCGCCATGACGACGGGCATAGTGACAGCTGGTCTCGGTGACGTAAATTATCTTCAGATAAAGCAAGGCAATAGGAGATATTAGTAATACTCTAAAGGGAAAAAGGAAACAAAACGAGAGCAAAGAAAGGTAAAGAACCATGAATGACATGGTTATAAACAAGAAATGTAGACATATACTTTGGCAGGTAAATCACTAAGGGGTCAAGAAGAGATAGAGAAGTGGATATGTGATGATAAAACTGAGTATGACAGGGGAGCATCTGACAAGTGACTTTCCAACCTTTCTGAAAAACTGTAAATTTGTTTAGGCTTTATGTCAGACAAAGAAAGCTCCTACAGATCTTGAAGCAAAGAGAGAGAGGGGGGGGGGGGGGTAGTATGTGCCAGGTTAATTGAAATCAACATATAAATATTTTTAAAATCCAAAAAGTATTATGTGCCAGAAAAAAACAGTTGGCAATGGGTCTGTTCTGTCTTCTATAGTCTAAAGGTACAAGATGTTAGAGATGAGGACAAGTCAAGGACAAGTCAAGGACGAGTTGAGGACAGGTTACATCAGGTTTGGGAGCAACGATCATACAAAGATATCACAAGGAGTCTAGGAAGACATAATTTATTCAGAAGAAATGCTTTTTTAATTGAAATGGAAAATTACCATTTTCGTTTAACAAATCTGGGAGGCTACTTCTTCTATTCCCCTCTATTAGGAACCTATATGTACACTGCTAATATGAATCAAACCAAGGATATAAAAGAATCTTACCCTCAATCTGATTGGTGTTTTATTGCTTAGGAGAAATGATGGCCCACTGCATAGTTCAGAGGTCTTGGATATAGAAAATCTTGGATTCAAACCGAAGCTCTTATGCCCTCTGCTTCGGCAGCTATTCTTAAGTCTCTCAGCTGTATCACAATTAGCATTAATGTTTTCTCAGCACTGCCGGTGGATGTAAACTTTAACAGCAAATACTTCAAGAACTTTGTGACATCTTCAGTACACAGGATTCCACCGTACATGCAATAACATGTGATTATATTTAGACCAAGAGCAAAGACATTTCCTTAGAAGTCCACCGTGTGGTTCAAATTTTGTGTGTGATGGAAAAGCAATTTGACAATAACTTACACTAACCCAATTCCCAACTTCCATCCTGTGCCTAGAGCTATACCTAACCCTAAACTAATCTCTAATGATCGCATTGAAGTTTTCTCTGTGTGAATGCTATTGTATAAACTTTGATGCTGATTAGTAGTATAAAGGTCTTTAAACTAATCAGCTTTAAATAGCTGAATTTTACTCTTGTGTGAAAGCGGGGTAACAAAGACTATCGGTTGTCTACAATTTGAATCTATGGGTTTGTGACAGGATTCATTATCAAACGATGCTTTCCAAAATGGATGATGGCTAGTAGACATTGTTTAACGTTCAACAAACTAAAGAGTTAAATCAAATTTAGAAGAGCTGAGGAGTTACACTATGAAAGTTGTATCCAGCTGTTATAAATGTAACATTTTGAAAATGCTGCCAACCATTACCTCTTCAAAATGTTGATTTAATATTTTTTAAAGAGTGTATGGAAGAATCCAATGCAACTTACAAGCGACATTGATAGAACTTTCATTCCGGATCTGATGGAGCAACAATCTCTGCAAGTTCATCTCTTTGTTGGCCTATCAGTCAACTCCAAGAAGTGAATTTCTACTCTGAGAAGAGGCACCAGGGCACCCTATATAGCCAGGATCGCTTCCTGAGTGTAAAGAAAATAAAGGGCTATACGCCACTTACACTGCATGAAGCCAAGATTTTTATTCCGCCATTCTAATCGAGCCGGTTTAGCAGGTTATGAAAAATGCCCTGGAAAATCCCTTTCCTGTTAATTCCCATGACCGACAGGTTCATCACCACAGCATCTCTTCCTAGGGAAACTTTTGGCAAGTTTTTGGTAATTTTTTTGGGGGGAGGGGGGAATTCAGCTAAATAAAGACAAAATATAGCATAAGAAATTTCCGTGAACTCACCAGTGTTTGTGTATCCATAGATCCTCTTAGCCATCCTGGCTAACCCTATAAGGGGTAACAGTTGATGACGTGGGGCACAGATATAGACACACCATGGGAGTACAGATGATGAACCCTCAAGATACAAGGAGCTAAACTGTTTGTATTCCCAAAGAGCGTGGATGCGCCAAACAACGACCACTTCCTACTTTTAAGAAGCTCCTATATAACCTTCAAGCTCGCCAACAAAGTGCAATAAGTTAACAAAATTAAACAACATCATGCATTTCCAGATGGCAATGAATGACTTCCGACATTACCACGAAAATTGAGCCATATTCAAAGCAAAGGTTTGCTCACTAATCCAGATGGTCCATACCTATTGTTCCTTGAGAATGGCTGGACGAGTTACTCAAGATGTCCTAGACAATAGTAAGTGAACTATTGAAGCTGGTGAGACAGCTGCAAGGTTTGGTGAAATCAGGAATGAATTCAAGATCTTTGTATCCTCAGACATCTCAGATCTTTAAAGCACATGAATTAAGGCCGATTGTGATGTCACAGATGTGTTTTAGGGCAAGTACAAATGGTTTTGTGGACAGAACCATGACGTAACCACAGCTGCAAGGTTTGGTGAAATCAGGAATGAATTTAAGAATTTGTATCCTCAAACATCTCAGATCTTTAGAGCACATGAAGGCCGATTGTGATGTCACAGATGTGTAAAACAATGATGCTGGTTTTTAGGGCAAGTACAAATGGTTTCGTGAACAGAACCATGATGTAAATATCATTGTTCATGCCTGATTATTCATGTTTTGCAGATGCTGAAGATAATAACAATAGCATTGAATGTAATGTATTTTTATTTAGAGAACCAACAGGGGCGCTGGTCTGTTGACTGTCTGAAGGAATAATTTACATGTATGCTATTAAAATAATTCACATCTCTTCTATTCAAAAAGTGTGTGTTAAATTGTATTCTGATACTGTCTGTTTGGAGCCAGAAGGGCGTTAACCCTGTACAAGAGATAGGAGTTAACGCCCTTCTGGCTCCAAACAGACGATACAAAGATAATCAATAGATGATCTGAATTCAGAAGACTCTATTTTTTTCCATTACACAATTGTAGCCTCATCAAAGAAAGAAGTGAGAAAGAGCATGACTAATAATTAGTGAATAACTCATTTTATCACAGATACCTGTACCAAAAATGCCAGCTTCTGAATGTTTCTGTTTCAACTGTCATAAAAAAGTATTCTATTGAAAGAGGCAGAAACGGAATTCCCTCTATTCAGTCATCATTCTAGGTCTCATCACTTAGCAACACACTCCTTCAATACCATACCACTCTCCATCACTTCTTCATCTCCTTCCATCCATACGCATCCACAGTAGAACCCTCTCACCCAGAGTGGAAGAAAGGAGTCGTATCTCATCCATTAGAATATTAGTCCCCATCTGTTGCCTCATCTCATTATAGAGGAGGGTGTAGTTCATTCCATCTAGTTAATTTATCAAGGGATTTCAGATCTTTCACGCTCAGTTTATTCCTTCTCAGCCCTGGTATTCGCCGCCTAATTATAGTATGATAGGGGGTACACACTGTGTCCACTCTCCTGCTATAGCCAAATTGATTTCATAATACTAATTTGATTGTAAGATAACATGTTAGCGTAATTGCTTTTGCTTCACTTCAATCGCTCTAAACTTAACAAGAAAGGCTCTTCCAGATTAATTGCTGGATGATTGCCTACCAAGCGAGTATCTGCTTAATCATCATAAACAATACTTGTCACCTATTCATTACCTAAATGAGAATAATGTAGGCCTATATGATCTACCTAAAAAAAATGACTTGTACACATTTGTTGCAGACCATTTTGTTTGGACATTCATGTAGCCATGAAAACTGAGAACGGATTGGCTGGCAATATTGTAAACTAAGCCTGAGTCGAATCGATTGGTTAGCCGGTGTTCGATCGAAGACATCGAATCCCGAATACGTTTTGGCAAATTCGGTGCATCGATTTGTAGTCCGCCAGATTTTTGACTACCGTAGCCACCATGAAAAAATCAAATAAAAAAAGAAACTCCGTAACGTACAGCATATATACTAGCAGAGAATGTGAAGGCGACTTCAAAGTTCAAACTGTTGGCTAACTTTCGCTAATTCGCTCGCGGAGGACGTCGCGCTTTACCTGTGCTTTCTCTATGGAAAAATCGTTTTGTCGTTACGAACTGAAGTTTACGATAATTTTCTTGCACTCTCTCTGCATTGTCAATTTGACAATTGTATAATTGAACATGATAAATTACGGGCATGGGTACGAGTGTTCCTACTTAATTCGCAATAACTAATATCACACTCTCATCAAATTGGCAATTACTTCTGAATGATCTCTGAAGCTGAATGAAGTCGAGTCTATATTGAGCGACGAAAAGTTTATTTCGTATTGTTTTTTTTTTTGGCATCGAACAAACGTGTTCCATTCAGCTCTCCAAAGACAAAGTAAGATTATTAATTCTTTGAATTTGAATCATTGTCGGGTGTGTCGACAATGAGCATCGCTTCGTGCGACACTAGTGATATTTTGGCTAGCCATACGGACTAGAAACTTAAGATTTTGGCTCGTCCGCTGTGATTTTTACTAGCCATTGGCTAGCGGGCTATCGTTAATTTCGAGCAGCGAGAGCCCATACATATGCCCGCGATGCCAGCGCACCGGTCACCGGTGCATGGTGCATGCACTGCGTGCAACTGTGTGCAACTCTGTTTTCACCGCACATCATTTATCGATTAACCGGTATTCGATCGATTCAAAGCCGTCGAATCCCGGTTTATGAAATATTCGATATGACTCAGGCTTATTGTAAACAGAAAGAAAATAAACTAGACATTTAATTCGTCACTGAGACGAATTAGGTGATCTGTCTTTTGATCTTAATATTTTTGACGAAGACGAATATCAAAATGATAATGTGAAGGATGAGGTTGATATCACGATGACCATGACTGAAATGACATTGACCTTAGCCATGCCAAATATGAAAGAGAGATGACATTTCGTGAAGAAGATACAATCATTAGTTGATTTTTGCAAAATGGCGCCTGGATGACGTCACAATAATCTGATGACCTTGAAAAAGATGCGGGAACTTGACCTTATTAGGACTGATGACTGACAAAAATTTGAAGATAATTGACTAAGCCAATTTTGAGAAATTGTGATATCAAATAGGACGGTTTGATATTGCAGGATACTTGGGAGATAAACCCCATATCTTTAATACACGACAGGGAATCACAATTTGCATAGGGTTGTACACAAACTACTGCACATTACTTTCCAATAGACATAACATGGAAAATAAGGCAGTTTATTACATGATTTGTGATTGTTTATGTTATAATAGTCGAAGAGGATGGTCAAATGACAAGCAAAAACAAGCAAAAAAAAAAAAAAAAAATTATGGACCCACCGGGGATCGAACCTGGGTCACCTGCATGGGAGGCAAGTGCTTTGACCAATAGACCAAAATATTTCCCATAGAGATAACACGTAAACGAAAAACGGGATTCTCAAATCACATTTTGTAGTTTAAAATTGACAATGATACCGACATCAGATTAAAAAAACCGAACCCTCATACAAAGAGTATTTATCAGGCTACAACATATTAAAATCTGGAAGGAAATAGACCAAAAATAACTGAGATACTGCTCAGAGAACGTTGTCATGTAGATTCATGATTCGAAAAAAAATCCTCTTCCATAGACATAACACGCAAATAGGGGAAATTCTGACATGTCGTTTTTAACTGAAAATTTCACTGTGATGACCTCATCAAAATGGAAAACCGTGCTGACTGGTCTCGTAGAGAATTGTCTCAGCTATAACATATCAAAATTTGGAAGAAAATCGACCACTTATTACTGAAATATTATCAAATGAATACAAAAATGATGACGTCATTTTTTCAAAATCATTTTTTTGAGTTCATATGCAAATAGGATGACGTCAGAACGTGAGATCGGCAAAAATTCTGCATGAATTCAAATCTACAACTCTCAGGCTTTCAGAATATGTAAAGAAATTGGGGGGTTTCCGTGCATTCTGACGAGCTATGGCGGATTTTAGATAGGCATGTTTTTACCACTTTTTACATTAGAATGCCCATTGACGCGCGCACGAATTTGAAAGTTTCACGCACGCGTGTGGCATTATGGAAGGTCGAGAAAGACTGTAAATAGTTGGAAATTGTCAAGAATAGTGTCAGGAAGACAAACCATGCGAAAAACGACGTTTTTACGTTATGTACGCGCTGCGCGCGCGCATAACGCGCACACGGACGCGCACGGACGGAAAATTTTAAAATGCTTAAAATGTCCTGAACCGTACTCTAATTTGATTAAAAAGTGATTTTGAGCATTTCTAAATTTTGACGCGCGCGTACGTGCGCGTCATGATGCGTGCGCGGATTTTGATTACATTTTATGTTGACCCTTGACCTGAAGTTCATGTGTGTCAAATATGGTTCATTTTTGATGACTCGTTATGAAGATATGATTGATAATGTGATTTCACAAAATGGCGCCTTGATGACGTCACGATGACCTGATGACCTTGAAAAAGATTTTGGAGCTTGACCTTATATGACCTGATGACTGACGGAAATGTCATGAAAACTGACTGAAAAGTTTTTGAGATTTCGTTGCAACAAGAAAGGGCCAGAAAATAAAAATAAACTAGACATTGAATTCGTCACTGAAGACGAATTAGGTGATCTGTCTTTTGATCTTGATATTTTTGACGAAGACGAATGACAAAATGATAATGTGAAACATGACGTTGATATCGGTAATTATAATGAATCTATTCACAATTTTTATGATTTCAGCCTTTTCCTAGCATTTTCAATTCGTAGGCTCTACTACCTATTTTAGTGAAATAGCGCCCCCTTTGTTTCAATGGGGCATAGAGTGTGTGAACATGAATTTTGGATGATTCGTGGATATCATGACAGTGATGATGATAATGATGTTGATAATCATCATCATCATCCCGAATATCATCATGACGATGATGATGTTGATGATAATGATGATAATGATGATAATATAATGACGATGATAATGATGATTATGATGGTGATAATGATGATGATTGATGGTGATGATAATGATGCTGATGATAATCATCATCATCATGAATATCATCTCAGTGATGATGATATTGATGTTGATGATAATAATGATGATGATAATGATAATGGTGATGACCATGACTGAAGTGACATTGACCTTAGCCATGCCAAATATGAAAGAGAGATGACATTTCGTGAAGAAGATACGATCATAAGTTGATCTTTACAAAATGACGCCTGGATGACGTCACAATAATCTGATGACCTTGAAAAAGATGCGGGAACTTGACCTTATTAGGACTGATGACTGACAAAAATTTGAAGATAATTGACTAAGCCAATTCTGAGATATTGTGATGTCAAATAGGACTATTTGATATTGCAGGATGCTTAGGAGATAAACCCCATAGCTCGAATACACGACAGGGAATCACAATTTCCGTAGGGTTGTACACAAACTACTGCACACTACTTTCTAATAGATATAACACGGAAAATAAGGCAGTTTATTGCATGGTTTGTGATTGTTTATGTTATAATAGTCGAAGAGGATGGTAAAATGACAGGCAAAAAGCAAAAAAAAAAAAAAAATTTATGGACCCACCGGGGATCGAACCTGGGTCACCGGAATGGGAGTCAAGTGCTTTGACCAATATACCAAAATATTTCCCATAGAGATAACACGTAAACGAAAAACGGGATTCTCAAATCACATTTTATAGTTTAAAATTGACAATGATCCCGACATTAGATTGAAAAAACCGAACCCTCATAGAAAGAGTATGTATCAGGCTACAACATATTAAAATCTGGAAGGAAATAGACCAAAAATAACTGAGATACTGCTCAGAGAACGATGTCATGTACATTCATGATTCGAAAAAAAATCATCTTCCATAGACATAACACGCAAATAGGGGAAATTCTGACATGTCGTTTTTAATTGAAAATTTCACTGTGATGACGTCATCAAAATGAAGAACCGTGGTGACTGATCTTGTAGAGAATTGTCTCAGCTATAACATATCAAAATTTGGAAGAAAATCAACCACTTATTACTGAAATATTATCAAATGAATACAAAAATGATGACGTCATTTTTTCAAAATCATTTTTTTGAGTTCATATGCAAATAGGATGACGTCAGAACGTGAGATCGGCAAAAATTCTGCATGAATTCAAATCTACAACTCTCAGGCTTTCAGAATATGTAAAGAAATTGGGAGGTTTCCGTGCATTCTGACGAGCTATGGCGGATTTTAGATAGGCATGTTTTTACCACTTTTTACATTAGAATGCCCATTGACGCGCGCACGAATTTGAAAGTTTCACGCACGCGTGTGGCATTATGGTAGGTCGAGAAAGACTGTAAATAGTTAGAAATTGTCAAGAATAGTGTCAGGAAGACAAACCATGCGAAAAAACGGCGTTTTTACGTTATGTACGCGCTGCGCGCGCGCATAACGCGCACACGGACGCGCACGGACGGAAAATTTTAAAATGCTTAAAATGTCCTGAACCGTACTCTAATTTGATTAAAAAGTGATTTTGAGCATTTCTTAATTTTGACGCGCGCGTACGTGCGCGTCATCATGCGTGCGCGGATTTTGATGACATTTTATGTTGACCCTTGACCTGAAGTTCATGTGTGTCAAATATGGTTCATTTTTGAAGACTCGTTATGAAGATATGATTGATAATGTGATTTCACAAAATGGCGCCTGGATGACGTCACGATGACATGATGACCTTGAAAAAGATTTTGGAGCTTGACCTTATATGACCTGATGACTGACGGAAATGTCATGAAAATTGACTGAAAAGTTTTTGAGATTTCGTTGCAACAAGAAAGGGCCAGAAAATAAAAATAAATAAATAAATAAATAAATAAAGAAATAAAGAAAGAAAATTCTGACGAATATAAGAGGTGATCTGTCGACTACGACAGAAAATAAATAAATAGCACATCTCAGTGTAAGCATTTTTTAGTGATAATACTGAAGTCTTCATTTGTGTACACAGTTATATGAAATAGGTGCATACAGTGAAAAATCTATATGAGGGACCAGCTGACACCTGTAACTCTTGTCAAATAACCTACAATATGAATTTTAAAAAAATATATTGTCTGTGTTGCTTTTATTTAATATATCTGGATGGAAATTAATCATCAATGCAACAGCATACCATCACAAAGTCTGAACCTAATTTATGGAAACACAGGCCATAAATCCACACTGAAGCATCACAGTAGATAGCCTCCATGTTAACACAGCCTATAATAACGTAGCACAAGATCTAAACCTTCATTTGAACACAGCCATGATGGGGAAATTGTTCAGCTTATGACATTACACTACACTACAATAAAGTGGCAAAAAAAAATCAAATCTCAAGATGAACACAGCCATAGTTGGAATATATGCAGCTTATTAAGCCAGTCCACAGTCTAACAGGATTACAACGAACTTGCAATGTGAACACAACAATGAAAAGCATGTGTGTGCAGCTTAATAAGCCAGTCCATGGTCTGGCAGCACAATAACTAACCCTCCACATGAATGCAGCCCTGATGAGAATGCATGCAGCTGCTGCTATTTCCTCTAGCAGCCCTCAGCTGCAGTGGCAGAAAGCGGAAAATAATGGACAGGAGAGGAGGAGGAGGAAGAATGGATGGTGACCTCTGCATACTACAGAATTCTTCATTCATTAAAAGAGAGGATAGATGAAAAAGTAGGAAACTGTTTTTGTTGTCACTGATTCTGTTTAAAATAGAACATTTATAATGAGGTTTGCATTTCACTCTTTACGTACCATTCTGCCTGTCTATCAAGCACTGCTTACCAAGTAGAGGTGACTTGAAGATAACTAAGGAGGCTGCTGATATTTTTTAGCTCAATTACCCTAAGTTGTTCTATAACTACCTCTCTGCTTCATAAAACACACTTTTCTGTAATTTCAAAATCATATCAATCCATTCCTCTGCGTCATTTATTTTATCAATTTATTTTTCAAAGCACTATACAACTGTATAATACATGGATATCAATTAATTATACAAGGGAGTGATGTGTGAATAATTGATACATGTGGATGGGGAAAAGTCATCAAATATGAATGATGCTACCTTTTCATTATTCAAATGAGAACACTTTGCTAAACATTTAAACAACGCAACACCGTTCAAATGGTTGATGCTGTACCATACTCCTCCTCATGATAGTGACTATGGTAGTTGAGATGATGATGATGATGGTGGTGTTGGTAGTGATGGTAACGTGATGGTGACAGTGGCCATCATTAAAGAGATGATGCTAAAGATGATGATGATGATGATGGTGGTTGGTAATGGTGATGAGGACTTGTCATCATTAGCGCCTAGTTGGATAGCCAGTCATTACTGACGATGGGTGACACTTATCAGTTGGTCGGCCCCTCGTTTTTGTTTGCACACAATGGGTAGTATTTAGCTACGGGAGGCAACTCCTGTCAAACATTGCACACATTGCACACGTGGTGTGCTGAGTTATTAATACTGACGTCAAAGACAATCATGTCCGGAGGAGCACTAGTGTCCCCCCAGATGTTCCTTGCTTCAAAATGTTGGTGCTATTTGACACAAATAGAGCATCCATGATGTATCATGCCATATGCTAGTTGCTACAACCAAGGCGTTATCACAGAACTACAACGGTTGACAGCCCAACATGGACTTGTTAGTAACACTGCTCCAGATAAATTAATTTATTTTTCCTTTAAAAATATTAAGCAAATGGAAATTCTACAACAAGTTTGAAATATATCACTTAGCAATTAGAGCTTGGTGGGAGGCACATTTTCTGAAAGCATCCATAACTTATTGGGAGAAGGTTGAGCCTTACTGCCACAGTCTCAGTAATAATCAAAATAAATAACACTAAAAATAAATGATTTGAAGTGACACATATTAAACTATAGGCCTGCACTGCTTTTTGTTTGTTTGTTTTGGGGTGTTTTTGTTGTTTGTTTGTTTTCTGGGTGGAGGTGGTTGGTATTTTGAAGAAGAAAAGACTAAAAACAAGATTATTTAATGAAAGCACCCATATCCTACCTATCAATTATACATGGCTTTAATAGCCTAGTCCTGAGTTACTTTCATAAGGGACAGCTTTGAACTCGTTCTAATCTAAAGTGATTTATTACACTTGAATGCGTTTACAAACCCAACATCAGGTTCAAACTGGAGAGCTGTTGGCTGGTACTACCTGGTAGGACACTTTTATTGATGACATGGTATCCTGCAGGTGGCTGAGGGGTAGATGGCTAGTTAGCAAGGCTATTCACTCACACCCAACTCAAAAATTAGCCCCAAATCGACCTCACCACTGAGAGAGACAAATGAAAAGGAAGAGTACAGAGATGGGGGCTCCGGTGAGGAGAGGGAGTAAGCAGCCAGCTGTACAATGACATTACAGCTTGCATGCACACCCGGCCTGGGCTGGCTGGCTGGCTGGCCATCCGGCTGGTATGCAGACACAAGAGCTCCCTGATGGTGCGGGCCAGCCCCATTCTTTGGGAACATCTCCTCTCCTACACAGATGGATTTGTTGGTACATCTGCCACTCACAGAGAGAATGAGCTGATGGGGAGATCGAGGAGTAAGCGCACCAGACAATGGCCATACAGCTTTACCACAGAGGCTGGTTTTCCATTGCTTTTTCATCCCCTACTCTCTCTCTCTCTTCCTCCCTCATTTGACAACCTCCGCTTTTCTTTCATGGGGGATTGAGTCAACACATCAATGCCTTTTCATGGTGGACAAGTTAGCATTACCCGCCCAATTTCATTCATTAAATTCATTCACACTCAAACTCGCCTTCCATCATTAGTAGGATCACCATTACTAGACACAGTATCATAACTGTCAATAAGCATCTGTTCAGCTTTGGTTAAAATAACTCCTTCTATATTTGTCAAGTCAGAGAGAGAATGATACAATAGGCCTACAGGATTGTTTGAACTTGAGGTCACTTTCTTGCCACTACGTCCAGTGAAAATTGGTTTCTAAAAGGAAGCTCTGCTTCATTAAGTCCAGGCACAGTGGTCAATTAGTATCTTACATGCAAGCCTCAATAGATCAATTACATCCAGCCATTGCGGTAAATTGCAACACTACAGAATGCCGAAAGCAACAACCTAAACCATTAGCTGGTGCAACAACAGAAGTCTCTTATGTATAAACAACATTAATGTCACCAATCATGGAATGTTATGAATGAATTTCTAATAGTATGCAACACTTTACTTTACAAATTTGGTTGCCATGGTTGACTACTAAAATTATAATCCATAAAATATTTAATGACATGGATGGACAAAATACCTACTCTTAACTGATCAGGCTCAGCTATTCTGACTCTCAGAAGGATATATGGTATCAAACAAATTATGATAAAGTCACGATTAAAAATCACCTTCAAAAATGAGTTCTCAATTTCTCAAATTTACCCAATTTCAAATTTCTTTTGTTCACAATAGTCACTGGCTCATAAGACTGTCCCTTCCTCAAAATTACAGAATTTAATTTAAAAGTACAAATATCTTAACCATAAACACTATTTCTGTATGGCTGGTTTCTAATATCACTGCTTACCAGAACATAAAGGCATTCATCACATCAAAAATCCTCTGATATTCCAGCTCCTTAAAGGGATACACCACCAGGCGGCCGTGGGGAGAGTCAAGATTGCGTAAGCCCCATTCACTCGTACACAAAGTTTGTGCGTCGAACGTGTCCGTTGGAAGTGGGATTACATTTTGACTGCACGAAGCTGACCGAATCTCGCACGAGAGCTCGAGCTCAGGCGAAGCGTGCATGTTGTGCGACCAGTCTGTCCGAAGTTTGCGCCCCACGGAGCAACGGCATGATCAGGTATAGAGTACCCTTATATAGAGAGTAGCGACATGGACGTCTGACTTTTCTGGAAACAAAATGGCGTTTGAATTCTTTCTATTGAGAAAACCCAGGTGCTCATCGGAATTGAATAGAAATGTTGCATAGCAGTGGAAACAAAATGGCGTTCAAATCATAAGTTGTCGCTACTCTCTTTATGTAGGTACTCTAATAAGGTAACGATCACGGTGCCCTCTCGCGGCATAAAAATGTCCACAATCTGCGGTTGAGTATCCCTTTAATTCTCCCTCTCTTTCTACCTTTTGTGTTCAATTGATTCATGACTCGTCTGAACTCTGATATTTACTTTCTCAATGTGCTTTGGGCAAATGTAAATCTAAGTCTTTCATCTTTGGCCTCTGGAAGACCAAAGGTTTGACGTCAGTAAAAATTATTGCCAAAAAATATATCTATTTTATCTCCTGCATTTCTCCATCCCCTCTCTTTTCATCTCCTTTACTTTGAGGCAATAAAGCATGGTCCTTCGCTATATTTTTTTCTGTCAGTAATTCAATATGAATTGAATGGCAAGATATAGATTTTGCCGATACAAACATTGAAAAGGCAGTTGACATTTGCAAGGTGTATAGCAAATATCTGATGAGGCAAACCTATCCTACGGGTAACAAAAATAAGCATCTTGCAGGAGGGGAGTTTCTTTGATATTCAATAAGATATTTTAAAAACTGCCAGAAAAATGAGCTCAGATGTCAATCTTCATTGTGCACATTTAAAAAAAAAATGACAAAATACACCATTTTGTTTCAAGTGATTCTGGTTTAGCCCGCATTTGATATTGCCAATGCTATGTTTTAAACATTTCACATACCTTAGTAGAGTACGGCACCTGAATAGGCCCCTATATAGATCTAACATGGTATGGTGATGATCAGAGAAATACGAAATATTGAGTATAATAATATCCATACATCAAAGAGTGGGCTTTTACTGTCCATCTTAATGGGCAGACTAATCTCCAGGCATAACTTAGTATAACTTGCTCAATTTTCATATTGTAATGAACACAATCAACTATAATTCCTGAACAGTTGACCTATACAGATTGAAAATTTAAAATGGAAATTTAATTGAATGTTACAACTGCATCACTTGATTATTTGGCAAAATGAAAGAGAATGAATGATAAATGAACAGAACAAGACTGAAAGAGACACTGACCACTTCTGGGCTTAAAGGATACCCTGAAGCAAGAATGCTTGCTCCTCGGAAAAGCCCTGTGCTGATACTTAAGCATCTGCATTGCCAGATCATGGATTGGACATCTGTATCAGACTTGGAAAAAAGAAAAGTTGCCTTAAACTCTTGGTGTAGGTGTGGTGGCTTGGTAGAGCAGTGTGGTTGCGTCAAGTAAAAATTATAGATCCACAAAATTTTGTCTAAAAGAATTGGAGATGTGCTGAAAATAAAATTTCTTCCAATTTCAGTCTCTCCTGATCCATTCTCTTGACATCTGATTGCACGAACTCACCCCAACCACTTATAAGGAGAATTGGGGAATCCAAGATGCAGCAAAGGTTATGAAGAAACCATACAAAACAGCAGAGGGATGCAAATGTTGTTTTCTTTCATTTTACAGACTCTCTTCATGTGATCACTTGAAACCTTACAAATCTCTTTACAAGGTAAAACTGGTTTCAATGTCTGTAATAGTTTTCAAACATAATTATATTGCCACTTACCATATCACAAGACAAATTTCTATGAATGATACTTTTTGTTGTTCATCTTGATATATATAATGTTCTTTGGTATAAACCTTCACAATTCATGAATCCATTTTAAATTTTGGATGAAGAAAGAATCTTTATCTTTTAAAAATAGGGTAGAACATCACCAATTACGCTACAGTTGCCCCACACAGCATCAAGAGAGCAAATTTATTCTATTGTTTCAAATTTTGTATGATGTGGTATCTATAGGGGACGTGGCATTCACTGACCAATGCTACTAAAACAAAACAAAAAATTATGAGTGAATATTTCTGTATTCCCCATCCTCATATCAAGATATATTTGGCAATATTCCTTGAAACTTAAAAGAAGCAGTACAAAATTTAATGTCTTTTTGGTTTGTGACAGACGGATTATCCACAACAGTGAGGTACGGCTTCATATTTTTCAACTTCAAATTAAAGTACGTAATCATGATTATTTCAGCATTGCAGGTATTCAGACTAACAGAATCGTTGATTGTAATGACAAATTTTCTAAGAATATAAAAGAAATTTCTGGATGTTCTTGCAATTTGATTTCAATAACTCCTGGTTCATTATCACGACTACACAAGACAGCACTGTAACCGGTGGCCCAAACCATATTCAAACTGGTCAGAATAAAGGCTCTGAGCCAAGCCAGACACACCAGAATCAGATGCAAGTCACACCAACTCTGTAACAGAGGTCCGATAGAAAAAGTCTATAAGATTACATTGTATGTTACTCACTGAAAATGGTTAATTATTCTAGGACCTCGTTCTCATTACGAGATTGGACCATGGATCGCCCTATCATGGAGTGAACCACAACAATCGCTCGGCTTGTAATTTCAGCTAGTTTTTGGGGGGCTTGTGTGAACCCTCGTTGCGGTTAGGGAGTCTTGGTTTTGTTAACTTAAAGTTTCGAAACCACGAGTCCTGTATGAACGTAGCTGGATCATCTTCGAAACAACCATTCAAATTGTGTTTATTTTCCTCTAAGGGTCATCTTCAAATTTTCAACAAAAATATCAACCAAGAAGGTAAGTTTGGGGGCCTATAAGTGTTTATTTTTTAAATAACTATGTTAGGGTCTCCCTGGGCCCTGTAATTTGAGCATTTTTATTTCAGAGGTATCTTATACAAAGTTTCCCTGCCAAATGGAATAATATTAGAAAGGAGGTATTTTATTTGAAATTTGATAATTAAGTTGTGGGCCGCTTTTCATCAATGATTGATGGCAACATCAGGTCCAGAAATTAATTGTTTAAAAAAAAAAAAAAAAATTATCACATAATTACCATCCTGTAAAACTATAGAACAAAATGAGGTCAAAAAACATAGTACAAAATGGAAAAAAATGATATTAATGAAACCCTGTAACCTTTTTTACGGATTCTAAATACCAAATGGATCTCCTGATGCTAATCTTCTCTGTGCGTAAAGGAAAGTTTAATGTCATGTAATGTCTCCTAATGTCTACTAATTGGCATTAATCCAAAAGAATCATGTGGGCAGTGTCCGTCGTGCTTGATTGATAGAACCCAGCCCCCAACGATTTTCTATAGGTCAACTGTGACCACTTTTATCATCATAGGTATATTCCATATGAGCATACATTAATGTTATCGTTATCGGACAAATGTAACCACCCCTTATTTGTCAACTCATATCTAGCTTCATTCAAGAATGCAAATGTTTCATTTCCAGAGTTATAGTTTAATAGCCCATGTATTCCTTACCATCTTAGTGTTAAGCCCTGCCATAAATTAAATATAATTACCCAAAATTAAACAAAATACAAAACATGTTAGAGTGTGTTTGCGTGTGACCCACATCCTCTATTTCTTCTAATTTATTGTACTATAATCTTCAACCATCCAGTGGTCATATGAAATATTTACTTCTATCTTCCAAATTTCTGCTCATTCACACTCACTTTTTGAAACAAAGCATATTGATTAACAATTTTGAGATGCTTAAGCCAGACAATCAAATCTTTCGCTTTGACTACATGTAATTTAAGTTACTCAACAATCCATTTTGGTTGCCTCTAGACCTCAGACAACATAGCACTAATGTGAGGCCCTCCGTCTTCTGGCGTGATCTCATTTCTCTATGCGGATATTCCTCATATTCAAATTGATCTGAAATTATTCAAAGCCTTTAACAAAACTTGACAACAGCATGTGCTTTGTAACGTCATCAGTGAGCAGGTACATCATTTTCTGTTTTTTAAAAGTAAAACGTCACTGACATGCATTGTTCTTAACAAAAATTAAAAAACGAATACTTTGATAACATTTGAAATAAGGAGAATTAATTTGAGTTCCGAGTAAACATGTTTATTGTTTAGCTTGTATACTCTTAAAATTGAGCGAGGTAAACCTGAGAACATTGAGGTTGTTGAATTCCTAAACTCTTCATATACCGTCACATAAATAAGATTTTCTTTTCTTTCTTTCTTTCTTCTGTTAAGTTAACCATGTCACCCAATCTCGCTGCACATACACTGCACACAGATATGGGTCCCGGTATATGGGACTACACACACATGTGGCATGAATGTTCATCAGCTATAGCATCAGCTATTTCTCGCATATTTCAAATATGAGAGCACTTGAAAAGCAATCTTTTTCAGGGGACATTCCTACTATGATGTTCTTCCAAACTGACATAAAAATAATGAGAAAGCTCAAAAATTATTTTTCACCTTTCCAAAACTCAACCTTCCCTTTCAGGTGACCTCATGGGTCTGTACATCTCACTTTTACTACCCCTTTGTCTGATTCCTAGGTTCCTATAACCCCATATATTCACCAAGGTCTATATCCATCAGCTTCTTTGGTAGCAAGTGCCCAATCTCATTAAAAAAACAATTGTGAGAAGACAACCTTGTTTTTCTTTTACACAGTTTATTTTACCAGCAAAATATGAAGTACCAGGAATACTTCATGGATAAAAATGCTAAAACAATAATATAAATTTACCATGAACATGGAGAACTACTATTTTTAATCAAGGGTATCATAACACAGCCTTCATAGTAGTCGTAAAACAAAATTATTTGAGCCCTAGGAATTTTTATCAAACAATCAGAGAAAATAAAAATATTGACTGCTTTGAAATCATTGTCTGAGGTGATCTTGACACTGTGTTGTGGAGGAGCATATCGTATATAGGCCTACAGTCCCAAGATCACTGGGGGCTATAGTTTTAACCGTGACCCCCCAAATTGGCTGTCAATATTAGTTTTTTAAATTCGACAAACCAGAGAGTTTGCAAAGTGCTCATCTTATTGTGTGTGTCCAATGTTGACTTTAAGTGCATTAATCACATCCTTGTGTTGTATGAGCAAAAATACATGTAGCTATTACCCAGACAATAATTTTGCTATTGCCCACTATGATGTAGTGGTCAATAGCAAAGTTTATGCCTGCAGTTTTAACCAATCAGAGGCCTAATATTTAATACGATGTATGTAAGAAACACTATGTTTTCAAAAAACCCAGTATAGTGACTACAATACAGAGTTTCTTTGCTATGTTGGAATATGTGATATCCCTTTCTGGACAGATATCATCAGCAATTTGAATAGGAGTATGACGAACAGAGACTGATCTGAATATGGATTATAGATTCGACCTCTCAGAAAAAAACACGAGATCAGTGTGATAATAGGAGATGGCCCATTTGAATATAAAGCTCACAAAATGCCCCTATTAGAATTCATAATGGGCAGCATCCACCTTCTACAAGCAGCTTATTGTTCGACTTTATTCAGAATGGCATTGGACAGCCAAATAAGCCAGCACAAAAAAGGACCCCACTAGAGTGGCGGAACTCTTTGTGTGAGAGTAATTGCTTTCTTTTGATCTTCAGTCAAAAGAGCATCGATTCACCATTTGCAACAAAACTTTTTCTTCTTCTTGAGAGGGTGGTGGTTAGTAGCAGATTGGAGCTTTGTTATGGCTGGTGTTCTGAAAGCACAGGGGTGCCACCCCATGGATTCAATTTGTAGAGAATGCCATGCTGTCGAAGGCGAGGTAGATGTCAAGGCAATTGGAGTATTTCCTTGCCAATCTGTGTCATTTACTCAACAAGACAATCAGTAAATGACCTGGACGTACAGAATGTTATAAGCAATATGCTCTACCAATAGGAGCAGAAGAGAGAATGTAGAGAGGGGAGTAATTAAAAGAGTTAAGACAAAAAAGGGCAGTGTTAACAAATAAAGAGTTGTGGAAACATAATGGGGTATAACAATAAAATCCTCAGTGTAAAATATTAATGAACACCTGGAACTATTTCTTGTTTAATCACACTCACATCATACAGTGTAAAAACACTACTTCCAGTTCCATACTATTTTCTTCCAATTCAGTCAACCACACCACCACCACCACCCAACCCTGTCCTAAACAATAATAGCAAATTAAAAAAGAAAGAAATATTTCACAGGTCACATCCATCAACATACAGAGCAGAAGCATACCATTCAAAATGCCCATTGGTGTAGTGAGGTTGACCGAGGGCACAGGACGCAGGAGAAGAGATGAAGATTGCATGTGCGCTTTCTCGCCCACCAGCATTGGGTCCGGCCACAGTAAGTACGATCAGACAAAGTGGAGTTTCAAATCCAAACAACTAGCAGCCCTCAGTATTCCAAAGATGAACTTAGAATCCTAGAAAATGACCATTCCGGTTGGGTATCATCGATGCTGAATGGAACTTGTGAATACTTTGTCAATGGTAACGTCCTGCTGATAATGAGAGCTACGCTTTCGGTCCTTTGGGTTTAATATGGTGATGAATTCAGCATACCAGCGCGATGTAGTGAGACAGAACGTTGTTCACCATCCAAAGCAACCATATAAATAAATATCTTCCAATCCAGTGTAAGCGACTGGAGGCTATTACTCCACCAAGCAATGTTCATATACCAATTCTTCCACTACGACAAGTAGTGAATTGGTAACTCAGCTTAACTTTGATGTGATCAAGCAGATCTTGTACTTGTAGACATGTATCAGGTGGCATAAACTGACAGTCAATATGTGATATAGAGTCTTCACGTGATCATGCGATAGTTCAGAAGAGATCGAGCTGCAAGGAAACTTAAAGCACTGTCGAAACGTCAGGTCGAGTTCATGACTAACAACATCCACAATGTCCAATTACGGCAGAGACTGGGAGAAAGATTGAGACTCTGGTAATGCCTCGCACAATAACACTGCCTTTACGCTTTCTATTTCTTTTAACAATTTTTTTTTTTACTAGCAGGCATTGCTGCTGCAGCCTTGTTACTCGCCACTGCCAAAGTGTTCTTTTACCCACAGCATCAGACGAACAAACTGCTTTTGTTACGCTAAGCTGCTTGCACGCTCTCCCTCCTTGACAATCTACTTAGCTAATGACCTCCTGGTATACAACATGCACTCAACTCCCAAATGCACATATGTCCTATTCATTGGTAGGCGCACAAGCGAGTTATTTTAACCCTCCCTCCCGACTAAGACTATTACACCCAGAAATACACATTGTGTGTACACCCATATATGCATACACTGACAAAACCACCAAGCCCGGGCCAACTCTGTTTCTGCACACATTTTTACTCCTAACCAAACAAACCAATGGTAGAACCCCACAGGGCAATCTAGGGGAAACGCATTATGGTCACATGCAAATAGGGCAGCTCCCATTCATGGTATCAGGGGTGGGCTGTACCTCGCCTTGAGGGAGGGGCGTGAGTATGGGGGAAAATCCACTTGTGAGTAATCTATTTTCCAGTCCACTTCTAGTCTACGCACACAGTCAAATTTAAAGTTACATTTCATATCTCAATGTGTGATATTCTTTTTTGTCGCACAAAGACAACTATTCGGAATGTAAACTTTAGCTATGATATTGGACATGCTCAATTGAATCTAATGTCAATCAATTGTTAATATCAAATAAGCCAAAATGACATTTGTGGATGTCCAACAAGATGTTTCAAAAAGTATCATTTTTTTGGACAGTTGATTGTCTGATATATCAAAATAAACAAAATTAATCTCCAAAATTACCTCACCCCCCCCCCCCTGGAAAAAAACAAAAATAAACATCATCAACCAGAATACAGACTTGCTGGGGAATGACAGAGATACTTTACTCATATGATTTGGAGAACAGATAAGAAGGCATGTATTTAATAAACAAAGACCTAATCCAGGTGTATCAACAATTCTTAACATTGATTAAATTGTCTGATTTTTTGACATTCTATATGGTGCAGGATATAGGGGTAATCCTGGACTATTTTTCACCTTTTTCCAGAGGGACTGTGGGCATAAGGCCAGGTAAAATTGATTCCTAGTTTCTCGTCAAGATTTTCCGAAAATGAGGAGGGGGTACCATGTTATTTGATATTTTTCCAAGATGGCAGCCGCACATACAAATGCTATTAGGCATGGCTTCCTGTTATACAGTCAAACCTGCTTTAGCGACCACCTGTATAGAAAGACCACCTGTCTATAAAGACTACAATTTCCGTTTCACTTGAAAAGTGTTTCTAATTGATATGTGTATTAAATGAACCTGTCCATAAAGACCACCTGCTCATTTAGACCACTTTTCTTGTCTCCCTTGAGTGGTCTTTATAGACAGGTTTCACTGTATTTATATTCTTCTGGGGTCCTTTTAAACCTGCAAAAGGCATCAAGTTTTAATTTTAGGGGTCTGCAGCGAAATATTAGTGGTTTAAAAAAAATATCAAATAACAAAAAAAGGAGGTAGGCGCAAAAAAGGATGCGGGCAGGGATGAGAAACTATGGAATAATTTTTATTTGGCTTGACATAGATTTTATCAACGACAGGTTTTATCAAAGACTTCAGGTCTGAACATGAAGACTAATAAAGGCTCAGGTGGTCTGTGGACTTGAAACATGTCCTCAGAGAGGCTATAATCCTGTAGCAAGCTGAGCTCACACAGAGGTGCTAATTAAACTAACCTGTTCAGAGTTAATCTGATGCTAATAGGTCTTTTGATAGCTGTTGACAGTTATCTTGGTCATTATCAGTCACTCTGTGACAGCAACAAAACACAAGTTGATCTATACTTTCTTACAACCATGTGTTGAAACACATTGACACTTTTGATAATGTAATTTTATTTAAAAAAAACTTGCAGCGATTTGAAATTTGCACATTTTAAAGTTAAGGGTGTGAAATTTTCTTCAGTAGGTTTTGTAATATTCCTTTACAAAAAATATCAAGATAACACAAAATGTATGTGTATCAGAAATTAATTCAGAACATAACTATATATATATTGAGCAATACAACAAGACTATCTATCTAGTGCTATCAATAATTCATGTTGCTGTTGTTATTAACATACACAAATTGTGGCTAACAGAGAGAGATAGAGATAGATAGAGAGAGAGAGAGAGAGATAGAGAGAGAGAGATAGAGAGAGAGAGAGATAGAGAGAGAGAGATAGAGAGAGAGAGAGATAGAGAGAGAGAGATAGAGAGAGAGAGATAGAGAGAGAGAGATAGAGAGAGAGAGAGAGAGAGAGAGAGATAGAGAGAGAGAGATAGAGAGAGAGAGAGAGAGAGAGAGAGAGAGAGAGGGGGGTCATGAAAAGGTCATTTCTCAGAATCGATCATAATTTGCCCTGAGATACAAATAAAAATTGAGATATTTGAGTTCAGGAGATAGACTGCCAAGGTGTCAGTGTCAGAGAAAGAGCGAGATTTTAAAAAAAGACAGAAAATAGAGAGACAGACAGACAGACATAGAGACAGAGGTGTCAAAATGATAAAATGAGACACATAGGGAAAGAGGGAGTCGCAGAGAGAGAGAGAGAGAAAGAAAGGCAAAGATATATAGACAAAGAGAAAGTCAAAGAAATAAAAAGAAATAAAAGAGAGAGAGAGAGAGAGAGAAACAAGAATATATACAGCCAGGATATGCACACCACACATGCAATAGACGGATAACAATAGAAAACTGCATCTACCCGCATATTTGATTTGAGAAGGTAAAACGATACGACCACCAACTTCAATGACACAAATCTCAATGTGATACAGAACTAAAAAAATATAGTAAAACACAGCTGCTTAAACTACCAGCAAGAATATGAGTTACCTATACTTTACACATGTGAATTATTCACAAAAATAAAATTGGATTTGCAAGGTAAGGCATAGCCTGCATGCACAGCACAGTTTATCTGTGTAATACATGTATATCCTCTGAGAGCCACATGGGCGTTAACTCAATATACTTGTACATACAGTTTACCCCTTTTAGACTCTCAACAATTTGATATCATTAAACAAGATTTATATGTAAAAACAGATATATAAATATATCCCTATTTTAAAAAATGAATAATCCTACTGCTAAGTTAAAACAAGGAGTTATTACAGAACTGTGATAACTCCTTGGTTAAAATAAATCAGCCTTACAACTTTCTTGTACAAGTTAAGCAAGAAATCCATATAATTTTCCTCTATGATTTTGAATATACCTGGGATCAAAATGTTTCCTCCATATTAAAAATGTAACTGTTTTGCATTCAATGCATTTTACTTAGCATCTCAGACTGGCAAATGAACAGAAACTATATGTTCTGGTAGTATTTTGATATTATTGCTGAAGGAAATAATCCTAATGAGTGTTAAAAAAAACATCTTCACTATGTCCATATTCAGCATAGCCATAAAGAAAGGGGTCTTTGTTCACTTGGTTTTTAACAAGTTCAGCATCCCTTTAATACTCAGCCAGTCTAATCTATGACATAGAGTCCATCTCCAGCGCCTCTGCAAAATTAATACACCAACATGTAATAGATGTGTGTCTTTTCGCGCCAACTTGCTATACTCATTATAGAATCGCGCCACATGTGTGCGTAATCGTTTTCCCAAAACCAGGCACCCTCTCCACCAGATGTGCAGAATAATGAATTGTATTAACCCGATACATCTGGTATAAACATCCTACTTTCAACCAGGCTGGCAGGCTGGCTGGCTGGCAGGTTGGATGGCTGGTGGATGGTGTGGGAGATACCAAGACGGGTAATGTTTTATGGAAGGATGAGAAGTCTGGTGGGATAATGAAGGAAGGAAGGAAAGATAGAGCACCATACTGGTGATGGATGAAGAGATGTGAGGAAGGGATGGATGAGGAAGGGATGGATGAGGAAGGGATGGATGAGGAAGGGATGGCTGGGAAAACAAAATAGGAAAAGTTAACTACAGAAAAATACAAAATGGCCGGGAGAAAGAAAATGAATTTTCTCAAATGTAAAGTTGACTTGAGGACACAATTTTGGATACTTATTCTGATTGTGGGAGAGAGAGAGAGAGAGAGAGAGAGAGAGAGAGGGAGGGAGAGAGAGAGAGAGAGAGAGAGAGAGAGAGAGAGAGGGAGGGAGAGAGAGAGAGAGAGAGAGGAGGGAGAGGGAGAGAGAGAGAGAGAGAGAGAGAGAGAGAGAGAGAGAGAGATGGAGAGTGAGAGAGAGAGAGATGGAGAGTGTGATAGAGAGATGGAGAGAGAAAGATGGAGAGAAAACAAATCAAAGGAAAAAGAACAGAAGTAGTAACAGAAAGATTATATATCTGACAGCACAGAATAAAAGAAAATTGGAAGCAACTAAAAAGAGAAAACTGAATAAGACTGAATAAGAACTGAATAAGTTTTAAATTCAATAAGAAAACCAAATAAAGGAAAACATCTTTTTTTACTGAATGCTAAAGCCAACTTTGCAATGTTCTATATCTGGATATCTATCATATTTCACTGAGTATTTACAAACTCCTGGGGAGCATTTCATCAAGTGTTTTGTCAGTGATTTTTACTGACAAATTTGCTCTCAGCCAATCAGATGCAAGGATTTCAGTAGCTTATGACAGTTGTCGGTAAAAATCACTAACAAAACGCTTGATGTACCGCTCCCCTGAACTTCATGAGACTCATCAGTCCATAAGTTTACCCCTTATGGTTATACACTTATTCCCACTTAATATGCAACGGGTTGACAAATTCAGTAAATACATTTATACAAAACTGTGATATGCTTTCACACATACTAACTACGCTAACAGCTTTTTAAACTTAACATATGGTCAGCATTGAATATGTGTTCAAACCAATGTGTTGGTAATCAATACACAATCACAGGTGTAATCACTACGTTCATGTTGCCAATTTAGATACCTGAAAAAAAAAAATTAATTAAAATCCCTTATTTCAAAATCTGGCTAATAACACAACACCACAAAAACTTACATTTATAATGAACAAGCCAAAGAACTCTTATGTAGCCTATACTAAATCAGGGATATAGCCAAAGACTTTGCAGACAAAGAATAGGTCCTACATGAGAAAGGACAAAATATTTTTTCGCTATGTGGCCTGTAAAACCCATCACTTTGAATACAGACTCTGAGATGTTTCCCAGTTCTACTCCAACACAACAACTATTGTACCATCATTTCTCCTAGCTCTTGGACCAGGTGTAGAAATGAACCTGGTAATGAGTTTTCCTCACAAGCAATGCCATGGAATACACCATACCAGGAAGAGGCCGAGTTGAGATACCAGTATGATACGTGGGATGGAGACACTTAAAAGGGCACACAGTCAATATGTAGTATGCAATGTCGTCATCTGCAGCATTATCATATATCATCATCATCATCTTCTTCAATATCATTATCATAATCATCATCATCATCATCATCATCATTACCATCAACTTTATAATCCTCATAATCATGATTATAATCATCATGATCAGAACAAGGGTTCAAATATTGACCCTTTACTTACTGTTGATTTTGATGACCATTGCAATGATATATCTGTAAAGCATGTAGAGACATCATACATGTGTAGATGCATACAGGTGCTATATAAACCCAGAATATTATTACTATTATCATTATACATGTATAACAAACATTTTATATAGACCAATATCTCAGGCATCATGCATGGGCAATGGGCTACAGAAATCTTGAGGAAATCTATAGATGCTCCCCATAATCAATCAGAGTGACAAACAATATTGCATCCAAATGCTACAAGTTGTATATAGATCATCAGACTGAAGGTAGCATGAGTAATGTTTCCATGTCAGGCAAGCCTTTCGCAAGCTTTGTGATGTCACTGAAGTAGAAGCATGCATATCATTTGATTACATTCGCAGATAGGTCTATTAGCATTATGTAACCCTACAACCTTTCTTTAACAACCCGAGCCATATCACACTCGCAGAAAGCAGACAAAAGGGTGAAATAATATCGTCTTAACCTATAAATGACAGAATCTACAAAGGACAGTGCCTACACACCATCACTGGCATCAGCAATCAAATAGAGGGTTTGAGGATTACAACAAAAATATGTACACCAGTTCCAAGCCTGCACTTAATTAACATGTATTACCAATATATAGGTATTATTCTCTGGTTATATTCAAAGCTTGCTTGCTCTCAATATGTAAACAAGATATGAAGCACTCCCCTACCTTCAAAACACACGCGCACACAGGTGCCTGCAGAGAGTGGCGAGATTTAACGAGCGTGATAAAGCAGGTATAAGAAAGATGGCTGCAGCAATCCTCACTGATGAGCTTAATCTTCTAACTGTCCTCCACTATGTACACACACTACCAGCTGATTAAAGGCAAAATGATATCCTACAAGCATGATCAATATGAATAAACGTACCAGCATGATGACGATGACAACGCAGCAATGCCAGCTAGCATGGAAGGCGGCAGGGTGAAAGTAGCTTTAGCTGAGTACACGTACTCATGCAATTTTCATACTCATGGCTATTCAGGGCATATGTTGTTTTTTTGCCACATGTGTTTTGTAATCAATAGTATATGCTTGGCACTAATATTGCATGCACATTCAGGGTGCTTTGCATTTATTTTGGGGTAAATTGGCATTTGAATTATCTTCTCACATTGATCTATCGATATACGATGGATTGCCAATTGTGATATTACTACAATAAAGTTGATTTTCATAACCGTGGTAATTTTATGATGACGACATGGAAAAAATAGAAAGGTGGAGGAGAGGAAAAGAAAGAAAATTAGGGAGCTGAAGTGGAAATGATAAATAGGTTGTGATATCGTATAACTGGAAATGAAGTGGATGCTTTTGATAATAAAATAAAAATAAATGATTCATGCAAGTGCTGTTTACTTTCACAAATTCATCCATAGGGCTGATGAAAGAGAAAATTTGTATGATGTGAACCAGAACACAGATGGGTTGGTAACAAAATGTGTTTCATCTCATTTGGAAATGGAGAGAACTAACAGATAACTTCAAGAAATCTTAACAGAAATTGATACAGAATTCCTGAATTTGAATGATTGCAAGGATTCAAAATACCAAGAACCTGCATCTTTCAACAACAACAACAACAAATATTTTGTGACTCACAGTCATGATCTGACAGTTTAAGAAACACCATTATTCCATCCTCAAAGACAAGAAACGTAGAACAGAGCGTAATTATTATTCAGTGTGGATGTGGGGTGTGTTGATTCAGGTGAACCAGTGAAACAACCATCCCTCGGCCGCCACAGGCCGCAACTGTAGCGGCTGCATCGCGCTCATGCTATCTAAATACGTAATGGAACCAGAAATACACACACAGCCATGCCCCCTGATCAAACAAACTATCAACCAAGACGTCGAGTTCAAATTCTTTCTTCCACTTCATTTGGTTCCATCTTCATTCCTTCAGCTTTTCCATTAAGACTTTGAGTCTTGTTCCTGTCTCTTTTTTTTTCTAAAAAACTCTTCCCTCTTCTAAGAACTGCATTTGATTTGTTTCATTATGCTGAGGAAGGTTGGTTAAACCAGTTCATTTGAATATGAAAGGCCTAAACCACTCCTCCCCAACCAGTTTCTCTCTCTTTTCCTTTTTCTCTTTCTATTTTGTTCTCTCTCTCTCTCTCTCTCTCTTTCTCTCTCTCCTCCCCTGTAAAGAACTGATGTTCTATGAAAAATACTGATCCTGAAGAAATCTCACTTTTTCGTCAGAAATTCATTCAAATAAACCTGTAGTACAATAAATAAAAATGTGTTACATAGTGCTTTTTATCAGTCTCCTTTATGCCTCCAATAATGAAGCTACTACTGTATATCATTATATACTTACTTCATTTTACATATGCACACTCCCACAAAAAGTGAGTGAGGTGGAAAAAAACAAACTTCTTTTACTTTTTATACCCAGGTCAAATAAGTTCTGTGCCCTTTATTTAGATATCAAATCTACTGGAAAACTACATGATTAAATAAAAAATAATCAAATCCTATAATAGGATAACCAAACTGGATTGTTTTCTCAATCTGTTGCTTTTCCTGTGAGCAAGAGTACCAGTAAATGTGAGCTCCAATCTGAAGGGTAGATTCATTTTCTACTTCATAGGGGCCATCTGCTCGCCCCTACACCATATGGAATATCAATATCATGATGAAATTGGTATGTTTGCTGGTAGGTTTATTCATAAAAATATATCTTGTTTAAAAGGTTTAAAAATCATTTCTATTCATAGCATTATTTCTCCATTTCATGCAACTCATACCCCTTTCAAACCAAGCACTTACTCGCTTAAGTTCCCTGCGTAATATTACAGTTACACGGGGAAAGGTTTGGTCTGAAAAGGACAAGGGAAAAGTCACCCGTTTAACTTCCCCCACGTAGGTGGAGAACTTACGCGGGGGAAGAGAGTTTAAGCGGGTGAGTGATTGGTTTGAAAGGGTCGGCGGAGAACTTCCCTGGTGAAATACGTTCACATTATGATCCCATGTTGTCGCATTGACTTTCATTAACCCAGCGCGAAAAACACAAACATGCGCGCCCTGAATCTAACCTGACTTCCTGCCGATTGAACGTGGAATTCGTAACCAATGGCAACTTTCCCGGAGAAGTGAGGTCGGTCTCAATGGTGCTCCTGTACTTCCCTGCGTAACCTAAGGAATTCGTGCTTGTAAAATATTAAGATTTTCACTGGGGAATTTAAGCGCGGAAACTGGTTTGAAAGGAGTTTTAAATGCATTCAGCGAAGCTTGGTCAGATAGGGTTTGGAGAAATTTCATGCAGTTTGAGCTTTCAAGTTTGTGTTAGAACATATCCTCTGATCAGCTCAACATAAGGCATGTGAACCTCAAAATCAAACCCAGTATTTTAATGTTCTCATACAAACCAGATATACTAGTCCATAAATAACGTTCTAAATAAACCGCACCCGTATATAAACCGCACCCCCAACTTTTGACCCCCCAGCGGTGAACAAAAACACACCCCACATTAAGCTTGCTTGCTCTTTCATGCCAAACTACAGTTCATACTTTCGCAATTGCTTTTTCCACTCGGCATATCACCAATATCACGTTTGCAAATTCGATGTTTTATCCCTCATGCCTTGAAAGAAAAATTTTAACCCCAAATACGATAATATTAAAGCTGGATGACAAGATGATCAACGTATCAAAGATAGGTACATGCACGTCTAAAGTAAGTATCAAACTATCAAACTAATTATTAAACAATTATGCTCTCGAGCTTATTAATCGTAGCAATCCTAGGTTTGGTTATAGAATGGATCCTGCAAGAGAGAGAGAGAGAGAGAGAGAGAGAAAAGCTAGTTAAACATGCCTAAACCGTATATTTTTATGAAATAATCAAAATGCTTGGAATTGCAGCTTGAAGATAGAGAGAAATAACGAATACATGTACATTATTTTTTATATTAAAGATGAAGTCCGATATGAAAGGTTGAGAAGTATTCAAAGTAAAGGTACAACATGCCAAGAATTTTCTCAGTGGTAATCCATTATTTCCAAACAGCAGTCGGCTTCATGAAACTAATCGTGCATGCCACTACGTGCCAGATTAAAAGCAGGCGCTTTGAGTTATTCAAACCTCCCGCCAAGCTTGTATGAATAGAGGTTTCGTGATAGCGCCATCTTGCAGAGACTCATCACAAGAGGTCTTTCAAAAAGCGTCTATAGAATTCTTAGCAGGCTTAAATTAGCAAGTTAACAAAAGCAAGTCGCGCTATTTATAATTCAATCGCTGGATTACCCACAGATTAGTTTCATGAAGGTATGTACATCTCTCGATCAAACTGTGTTGGAAATTTCTTGGTAAAGGAAATGAATATTCCATTTCCGAGCCACCGCGGCAAACACCCCACTAGATGCAAATGGCTAAGCGGCTAGGCCTGGCCATGGGACATGTCGTGAACCCTCTGAATTGTTCAGGAAAGGGACGTGTCGTGCACATTATTACAACATGAAAATTAAGTTTTAAAAAAGGAATCATAACGTGTAGAATTCTATAAACAGTAAATCTGTAGCTTGATTAATGTAACCGGGACCTTTTACTCCCGAAATAACCTCTCTGCAAGGGGGATTAACTTCTGGGTTTTTTCTGGCCGATCCTGTCCGAGACCTGTCATTGTATATAAACCTCACCCCCGACTTTTCACATTTTCCGGCAGGCAAAAATGTGTGGTTTATAGAACGTTATTTACGGTAGTTAGCTTGGACAAGAGCATATAACGGTATGTTACACTCTGCTATAGTCATTCTTAAATGAAAGATTAGGAAAGCGTCAATTTAATGTTGCCTCTAATCAAGTTTGGATTAAATATTTTTGTCTTAAAGTTTGTATCAATTTGCAACAAAATTTAATTAAAACACCAAGAAATATAATATCAATAGCATAAAGCTTCACCTACTGAAACATGGGAATACCCCAAAGGCCTCTAGTACAATTGGAATACAATTCCTACGGGCAATACAATAAAGTAATGAAATAATAACTCTTACGAGTTGCTTTGAGAAAGTTGGAACCTTGTAATGCGTCAAACTTTCAATTACCTCTACTACTACACAGTTCTTGTGAAGTGCATATCACGTGTAACGTTCCTACGTGCTTGTAAAATGTTTGGATATTAATACTCTAGCTTTAGCTTCAATGGCCATAATCAGCACACAGTGCATTTCAATGAATAAATCCTGCCAGGCACCCTGAGTGGAGAGAGATAAATGTAGATATAACTCGATATAATTTGTTATAAAGTCTATAACAAATTCATAGCACATCCATCATCATGTTAGCAAAACAGTTATAACATGGCCATATGGTGTTGCCTCATATTTCAACTCTTACCATCACTCTCTCTTTCAGACATATTTTATTCAAATTTCCTATTTCTTTTATACAACTATCTCAATGAAATGAATTAACAAAAGATATATAATCACAACAGGAAAACTTTTAAAAATTCATCATCATGTTCTCTTAACAGGGTGTATCAGATTGAAAGAAAAAAAGATCACGTAGTGCTGAACGTAAATATTGCAAATGTTCCTACCAGCATATAGTGAACTAAAGCCACCAAACTAATGGATACGAGATCTTATGCTAATGCTGGTATGTACAGGGTGTTTAAAAAAACAACAGGCACTAATATCATGGCCTTATCATATGAAAGATGAACTCATCTTTAAAAAGAATATATCTTTAACTCTTTATTTGCTATGGATCAAAAACCGAGACTGCCACACTGTCAAGAGTATATATGGTACATGTACACTGCCTTTGTGACAAATATCGACTGTGGCACTCCAGTGCTTGTTCCATTAGTCGACCAAAGCCAGGAAAGAGTTTTTTTTTAAAAAGGTTGTAATGAATATCAGAAACATAATTCATTCCTTGATTTAATGTCCTGGATAATTATTTTTTGTGACTCATGCCATGTACAATGAATTTATCAATTGTAGGAAAGCTGAATGAAAGTAACCAAAATGAACAAAATCACTTGGCAAGGGCTGTAGAATAATTTTCCAGAAGTCTATGAACATAAAAACTATCTAAAACAGTGTTCTTTCATTCTTTCATTCTGAATTTCCCTCATCTGACCCATCATTGTATAATATGAAAAGCTCTGCAATAGAAAATGGGAAGTAAAAGATATTGTGAAGTAGGAAAAATTGTTTTCTATTTTCAAATAATTCCAAACCTAGGTTGTAGTAGGTGAGAAGATGTAAATTTATTAAAATAAACTGTGCATAAATTTACATAAACCATGGTCTAAACCATGGCAACTAGCGTTAAATTTGTGCACTTTGCTAATCATGCGTGTTCATTATTGGATCTTTCTAAGTGTACGTGCGAAATCAAGCGCACTTATACCACAAAATCTGCATAAACCATGGTACAAATCTATTACCACCTTTGTGAATTCGGGCCAGAGAGATTGGGTGAGAAAGAAAAGTGAAATATATAGAGGGGGAGCATGGGGAGGGAGACAGACAGACATATAGAAGAGAAAGAAAGAGAGAGGGTGGAGCAACAGGGAGATAAAGAAAGTTACAGGGAAAAAAAGACCCAGGGAAATCGAGATAGGGTATCGATTTGAGACAGCATCCATAAGCTATATCTCTGGGGAACCAGCAACTTGTGTCATGGGACGTGAATGGTACCAGCAAGCTTATGCCCATCCTCCTTTCAAGACTCTTATATGTTAATATGTCCTGGGATTCTGTGGAATAATACTCGGTACTCCTTTGAAATATAAAAGCACCATGAATATAACTGTTCCAAGAAATAATTCTTACATGATGGTATATCATAACATTGTGAACAGAAGTGCCTCTGATTCAAAGAACAAATAAAATAATCCTTTCTATTAAAGATTTTGAGAAGATATATCGTCTGTTGAGAGCCAGAAGGGCGTTAATTCATATTCTTTAAAACAGAGTTAACGCCCTTCTGGCTCCAAACAGATGATATATTCTTACTTGCGGTGTAGGCAATGATAATCATGTTATCAACAAAATTAGATCTAGGAAACCCAAAATTAGATCTAGGAAACCCAAAATTCGATCTAGGAAACCCAAAATTCGATCTAGGAAACCCAATATTCAAAATCAAATAGAATCACGAATGGAGAGTTACAAAGTGTTTCCATTCCATTGTGTACACTTTCAGACCTAATGACAGAATAAAGGAGTTACGGTATTACAGAGTACAGACAAGGTAGCTTGGCAAAATGTGACTGGAAAGACGCAAATGACAAAATTATTCAAAATCATAATCTTATTCCATAGAGGCAAACCAAAATATTAGGATGTAGAATCAGTATTTAACTCAACACTTTTAAGCAAAAGTATATGAAAACTTTTATTCAGATAACTCTGATTGTAATTTTACATGCGCAGACAAAACTAGCAATTTTGCTCTTTGTGTCTTTATGTGCCATTTTGCTAAGCTGATGGACAGGCCTATCCTTTAGCAATTCCAAAAGAATAGCGAAGGACAGCTAGAACAAAATGGCAGGAAGTGGTCAAAATATTATCAGTGGTGCTCCTAAGCCCTGGCCCCTGTTTCATAAAACTTGTTATCAATAAGAAGTTACAATAATTGTTATAAGCTCCTGAAATCCTGGAATCTGATTGGCTGAGAGCGAATTTGTCATAGAAATGAGGCAGTTGTTACTGCTAACAATTTTATGAAATGGGGGCCAGGAGGGTATGATTTTGATAGATCATAACAAAACTTCAAAAATTAGGGCAAGTAGCTTTCTAAGAATGTGTATCATTTTTGCATCAGCTCTTGTAGTCATACCCGCAATTTCATACAATTAAGAAATATTGCCAGGATAAGGCAAGGTATTATACTGAAAAGTAATGAAATAAAAATTTATAGGGTCACGTCATTATTAGCGGGATCATATTATTTTGAGGAGTTGTGATGGTATGCCTGTAAATTTCTCTGAGACAAAATTGTTAGAAGGTGTGTACATGTTTCACATTGTTTGTAAGTGCCTTCTGTCCTGAAATGAACGTTGGAAGGGACAGAGTTCTTTTCCGGGTGGGCGTTTCATCAAGTGTCTTGTCAGTGATTTTTACAGCCAATTTGCTCTCAGCCAATCAGATGCAAGGATTTCAGTTGCTTATAACAGTTACTGCAACTTGTCATTGATGACAAATTTTATGAAACAGGGCCCTGGTATATATGTATTGTATAGTAAAACAAGGAAAAGGGAAAGAGAAGAAAAGTGAAAAGAAATGAGTCAGATGTGAAGATATGAATAGAGAAAGATAGAAAAATAAAGGGAACGGAGAAAGCGAGAACGTAGAACAGAAATAGTGCATGTCGAAGAAATTATTAAGAAACTCTAAGGAATATGTTGTTTCTTGTAAATATAATCAACTTGATATGACTGGAAATTAAAGTTTAAAACAAAGACCCAAACTCCAATTTTAGGGCAATCTAGTTGTTTTGCAGAGCAATTTTTTAAAAGGCAATTAACTAAATCATGAAAGAAGGAGATTCACAGGAAAAAAGAAATGATAAAATCTAATATACAAGATATATAACATACTGACTACTAAATTACATTTTAGCCAAGCATGGCAATATCAGACAAAATTACATCAACTGATATTATATTAATTAATAAAAATGCCCTCCGGTTCTACCTATCAACAAGTTGTCATAAAATGTATGTTCTGAGAATTTTTAAAATCATACACAAAATACTAATTTCAAACTGCTTATTATATTGGGGAAGTTGTGTTCTTTTTCAGACAAAGTAAGGAACGCATCACAAATGTTATTACTTTCCTTGATTCTAGCTACCCTCATATTTAACCCAAAGTCAGCTGATGAAAATCTGATCTCTGCACTTGGAGAGATGCCAAATATTCTATTCCAATAAATTAGGCTGACATATCACAAGTTCACTTTCATTTTGTATTTATTTATGAAAATGTTAAAGCCCACCCCCTCACAAAAAATACGAAGAGAAAACTGATTATCAGATTTCTTCAATTTTAGTTTTTAAATAAAGAGCAAGATAACAATTTTAAGCTCATGTAAAGGTTTTTTTCTCTCTTTAAGTGGTTAAGTAGAGCAATTTACAAATGAGAAGAAAGAACAATAAACATCTGGACCATAATCTATGTTTATGTATGTTTATCTTTATGATCATATCTGTTTATCTTCCCTGTCCGTGGTTTATTCTTCTTAAACTTTTCTTTCTTTCTCTGGATTCTGCTTTCTTCAATACTCCACATCCCCCCTCTCTCTCTCTAATTCTCCATGACTCTCTCTCTCTCTCTCTCTCTCTCTCTCTCTGAATCCCCCTATCTTTCTCTTTCTCTTTCATCAATCGACCTTTCTCTTCACCGCTCTCCCATCAATTCTAAGCAAGACAATAATTCTTCAAAGATTCCAATTATTTTAACCAAGTGAAAAGCAGTGTTCATGCATATGTTTTATTTGATCAAATGTTCATTGAATAAAGGCAAAAACCTGACCATCATCTTGCATCCCATAACTTACTCATTTCGGCATATGAGCAGGATCTAACACATCCATGCAGCCAGCCACCCCTATCCTGACGAACATGAGGGTACCTATAAACTACTGAATTCAGGGATATATTATTTTCTAGGATGCGGGTAACATATCAGGTGACACACTTCTGACAGTTATTAACAGTTCGTTTACTTTTCTTCATCCTTTTATACTGGGGACATGAGATTTTTCTGCGGGTAAGGTACACTGCAGGGTAACTAACAATGATAGGATTTTTTTTTTCACCAGTGACGTGGTGCAAGATCAAGGTGAGACTGAATTTCAAAATTCTTTACGTTCTAGGTTCTTTACCAAGAAGATTTCTCATCTTAACTTCCTAGTACTAGTATACTTTTCTAAAGGTATCAAAATATGTGATGATACTCGGTTAATTCAAGGTTATTCGATGACTTACTCTTGGAAAAGCACATTATCAATCAAATCCTTTCAATGTTATATATCATATCGTCTGTTAGAGGCCAGAAGGGCATTAACTTTGTGTACAATGATACAAGTTAAAGCGCTTCTGGTTCAACACAGATGATATGCTCTCAAAATAACTTTCAATTCTATTTGAATGATACAATCGTAATAACTGAAGAGGGGGAAAATGTTCAAATCATTAGTGCCCCAGGTTTTAAAGAGGAAGGTGAGACATTATGAAAAAATTGGCACAAAGGACAAAATGGAGGAAATTAGTAATTTGTTTGCCTCATTAAGGCAGCTAAGCGCCTGTGACTGTGAAAAGAAAGGCCAGACATGTTTACATCAACATCTCAGGTGAAGATATTGAGAGAGAGAAAGAGAGAAAAATAGAGACATGAGGCAGACAGATGCAGAGAAGAAAAGGGGAGAGAGCTGGGAAAAGATGGAGACCGAGAGGGAAAGGGAGTGGGAGATAGAGAGAGAGAGAGAGAGAGAGAGAAGGAGAAAGACACAGACAAACACAGTCAGGTAAGATTGGTCCACAGTCATGATTAAAATTAAATGAAAGATAGAAAAGGAAATGGAGAGATGGAGGTGAGGTGGTGAAAAAGAGAGAGAGAGAGAAACCAGCTGCTTGTGATTTGCCTATGTGAATAATGCATTACATAAATTTTGGCATTTGCCCTGAAATTATTACAACTTTGTCTAAAATGCTTTTGAAATCTCATGCTTTCAATATTTCATGACCGCAGCTGGTAATAGAAGAATACATTTTGACATGTTTGTCAAATGGAATACATATTTTTTTCAGGAAAAAGTGAAAAATTGATCAAACATGCTCCGGTCATCAATACACGTGAAAAAAAAAGATTTCAATCATGATTTATATTCCTATTTCTCTATTTGTTTCAGGCGGATTTGGGTAATATTTTATACCATAATTTGATATTCTCTCTCTCTCTCTCTGATGAGTTCTTGAGTTGTTGAGGTGCTAATTCCTGGAGGTCTAAAAGAGCACCTGTCTAATCAGTGTGTTCATTATCTTCTACCACCTGTCTCCCTATTGAATGTGAACTCCGACAGGAAGTCCAGCTATTCCCTGGATCAATCTAAAGGATGCTGGGACAGGTGCATGCAGAAAACAGGGAAAGGGCTCCCTCGGGAGGTGCCGTCAGAGCTAGTGCCTACACAGTCGTCAATAGCACCGAAATCTTGTCGTTTTTAGTGCAAAGCAGGTGCACCATTTCCTCGATATTTTTCTGTGTCTATTAAGATAGAGGAAACAATATTTTTGTTGCATTAGTTCTCTTTCAGGAGTTTCTTTCATATTCATTATGCTCTCTTTCAGTTTCTTTAAGACATCTTTAAAAGTTTACCTAGATCTGCCTCATTCTTAAGTAAGCCAAATGAGCAATCACCTTGAATTAGACATAAGATACAAGCTTTAAAACAACAAATCATACCATTCACAAGCAGGCCCATAGCACATTGAAGAGGTTAATTTTATCAGCCGCATTAACATTATTTTTCAGAGTAAAAATGAGCAATTATGACAGTACATACAATATATCTACTAATGCATCATGCTAGACACCCTTAAATCTAAGAATCTACATATTTTCAAAATGCGCAGCACTAGATTAAGCAGACATACCCTAGATATATGGAGCAAGAAAGAGCTGAAAATGTCCTCTTAAAAATGTAAGAACTAGATTTCAGCTAGTGGGTTAGAACTTTCAGACAAATTACTTCCCTGCATCTACAAACATGAAGAAATAGAAATGAAAATTCTCTCTTTATCATTGGAGACCCCCGAAGCAGGTGTCTTTTCGTTCTCTCAAGAACCATCGTCATCACTATTTTCTCATTTCATGCCTTTATTTTCTTTCTGGGAAGATGAGCCGTCAGAGGCCAGGAAATCTGAGGTTTGATTTGATTGGTGATGTCAATAAGAACTGTGAGATGAGCGTCAGATGAAGGCAGGTGCTTTGCTTCTTTTATAGACTTCAGCACATCATCGATGGATTTTTAGAATCGGATGAGAGAACAACCTGCAAGTTCAAATTACCAAGTTGTCTGTCCATGCGCACCTAACTTTCAAGCGATAGGTAAAACTCTTTTAACATTGACCAAGGCTGCTTTCAAGGGCAAGTTGAAGTATCCATTAAGGAGTGGTATGGGACTACTAGCCCAAGAGAATGTGGAACATTTTCAAATAAAATTCATAAAATGCATCTTGCTAAATAATTTGGAACATTGAAAGAGCACTAATCTAAGAATGTAGGCTTAAGCAAAGGTAGGACAATCTGCGAAATGAGGGATAAAGATAGACATACATGTATCAATAAACAAGAAGAAAATATGGACAACATGGAAAGGGGAAACATTTGAATGCACAAGTACTTCACAGAGAAAGAGATGTAATGATTGACAGTATAAAGAAGATGCATAAGCATCTATAAAAAGCACAAAATATATCAACATTATTTCAAATTCCATTTGACTTTTTCCCATTTGTAAACAAAGCATGGTTTCATTAAAAGTCATCTTTATATTTCCTTTCCATAGTTCATTAGAATTCTGAAAACTGAATTGATGTCGTGGGAAAGTGCCTTATGTTCATAGTAACTGTACTATAGCAAATAATTTCCCATTGACTTTTAATTCATTATGGCACGGGACCACACATTGATTTATTGAAATTGCTTCAGGATGTTTTGATATATCAATTTTATTTCTTTCATTATCAAAAATCTCATTGATATGAAAACTCTAAAAATGCTTCAACCCTATTTTCTCTCTTATTCCATCTTTTTCTCTTTCATCTTACTCCAGACATCAAAAAAATAATTGTGCATATCACTCATCTCCTGTCACATACCTCGACTATCAAAACACATTGTATTTTTGTTCGTAAGTAATCCCTCCATTAATTCCCAATTGAGATCATCTACAATTTATCTTGCCTTATCAACACATGTCACCTACATGAAATGAAAATGTTCCTTTTTCTTCTTTTTACATATCTCGGACATCAGATTATTCAAAATGTGTGATCTACCAAAGTAAACAATGCAATATTTCTGTTAAGGATTATCCCAATTATGTTTTTAATGCTATCACTTCATTTGTATCTATAGCCTCTAAAATAGTGACAACTTTGCCTTGTAGAGTCTTGATAATTAGTTTTATGACCAAGCCCATCACACAATTGAGTATATATACATATGAAAATGATTGAATATCTATAAAATGGTAGAGGTGTCTTGGTCAAGTGGTTAAAACACAGCTGCGCAGCACTAGTGTCCTTTGGCAAGACATTAAACTATGTTTGCCACTCTCCACCCAGGCGTTTCATGGGTACCAGCAGGAAGGAATTCCTTTAATGCTGTAAGCACCAAAATTGGTAGCCTAGCTAGAGCTGGGGTAATATTGAGGCACCTTGCAGGATAGATATGAGTGCTATAGAATATCCAGTAATATTATTTTTAAAAGAAAGCAAAAGAAAACAGAACAGCAATGTAGGTCAAGAACAGAATTAAAGACCTTCCCCTTCTCCAGCCAACTGCATCCCAGTAAGAATATTATAATAATAATAATAATAATGTCACATTGGAGTAAAAAGAATGCTATTGATGGATCAGTTTTCATTACCAACAGTCATTTCATTACAGCAGTGTAGTAGTAGATGAAATAAGACCAGATGTCACGGTCCCATGAGTATATGACAGGTGTGTTGGTAGGCAACCCTGGATATAAGACCTGACATAGATAGTAACTGGGGGTTATATTAATCAATAGCAGTTTAATCAAAGAGAATTATAAGTCTTGTTCACACGATGGGAGCTAAACTTTAAGTTTCACTTGTAGTTCAAAACTTTAAGTTAACTTGAAGTTATCTTGTTGTTTAGGACCTTATGAACAGACTCGTGGTTTAGAAACTTTAAGTTTACTCATGGTTCTAGAACCACAAGAGATGAGCAGGGGGGGGGGGGAATTATTAACACAGGATCTGTATGTGTATTGTACACACAATCTGGGCCCATGTGAACTTAATAAACTAAGTTTAGCAAGCTTGTGGTTAGGAATGACCTCGCTGTTCATGTTAAATTTCCAGGTCATACCCTTCTCGCGAATTATTAACACAGAATCTGTATGAGCACTGTACACACAATCGGCAGTATCTACTTCCGGGTTAACCATGAAGCTCGCTCGGCTTGTAGTTTGAGCTCGTTGTTTCAGGCTCGTAGGTAGATACATTAATTTATTGTAGTAAATACATGTTGAATTGAATAGAGTGGTATAAAAATAATAATCCAATTATAGTCCATTCCAAATTTTATTAACCGAAATGAAAATTATTTTTGCCCAATTGATCGTGGGCCCGGCAGCCACTGTGCAGCACCAGATCGACGTTGCTCTATCCTTTCAATTGTTGAATGCCAAACAAGGTAGCAGCAACTCCCAATCTTTTAACGTCTTTTGGCGCGGCGGAGGTTCGAACCCACAACCTCCCGATTGTGAGGCGGACGCTCTACTGACTGAGCCAACACATAGGGGAAGAATAATAGAGAAGAAAAAATAGAAAGCTAGAAGAGAAGAGACTTTCCCCCCCATATATTCAAGGGCTGGGGGAGGGACTGCCTTGATTCATTCAGAAAATAATTCAGAAACATGTCTTGCTCATTTTCATGTTGTATTTTTTAATATATGAATCTACTTGATCTCTCTCTCTCTCTCTCACTACAATGATTTTCATTTTTAGACCAGTTAAGTCGAGTTCTTTTCTCATACTCCCATTATACCAACAAGAATTATACTCTAACATTTTGGTATTCATCAAAATATATGGGCATAAACTATTACTCTTAGCTTGAACTTCAAGTTGTTTCTCCTCAGTCAGCAGTAATAAAGTTACAAGGATCTGGGATGAAAGAAGCCAGAAATGCAAAGAGTAATTTCAAACTAGAAGAACAATGATGATAGATTGATTTTACAATGTTTGCACAAAAATAGACTCTACGGTTGTAGCGTAGATATTATAATACCTGCACATGGCGAGATCTCATGCATGCTTGTAGACCAGATGTATCCATACCCTGGATACAGCGCTAACTCCACTTCCATTCCAGGGTAGAATTTGACGATCAAAGAAATGCTCAACAAGAAGAACACATGCAGTCTCAGTTTGGATACAAATTCACAAACTTTCCGAAACAATATAACAAAGTCTTCCAAATTTATTGCGAGTTTCTTCTTAAAGTGCTAATCGTTTCATATCGCATAGGTTGAAATGAGTCATGAATCCCACTTCAAAAACGAAACAAGCCTGATAATCTACTGCAGAAGCACACAAACATGACAAGGCTCCAATTTTGGAAAGTATCAAAGTCTACTTTATATTCTTTACTTCAGATATCAATATCATTTGGGATGGAAGCATTTTATACGGTATTTCAAACCATACAAATCAACATGTTTTAATAATGGCCTTTTACATACATACCAATGGAAGTGTCATGATAATAAAGGTCTACAATATACTATAAGTATAACATTTCTAGGTGATTGTAAGAAGGAAATAAAAAATAAATCATCTAATGCACATTTGAAATATAAAGTTGCAAACCTACTGCCAATAAATTTAAATAATAAAATAGTATGAAATGCTTTAAATTCAGGTTTAATCTAACTAACAATTTTACAGCTTTATTATTGGAGTCTAGAATACATTGAACATGGAATTCCACAACCCATGATCACGCCAAACAAAACAGTTTAGATACCACAGCAATCACTGATGCATCATGAAATCATCAAACCCTATATACCAACTAAACTTCCTCCAAAGCTCCAGTTACAGGTTGTCTGTATTTCACACAAAGGAGTGCTACAAAAATGTTGTCCAATTTGGCAAGTATTTTCTTAGAGGGTTAAGTGGGCAAGTAAATCATATTTACTTGATATGGACATCAAATTTAATATCCAAAATGACATCACCAGTTTTTTTTCTTTAAAACAACTTACAATTGGTTGAGTCAAATATGAGTATGGATTTATAAACACTACATTGGTCTCTGTTTTCCTAAACTTTTGTCAATTTAAAGTCAACCTGCGAGATATTTCAATTTTCCTGACCATCTGACAATTTTGGTTTCCGTTGGAGTCTGAGGTGCTGGGCAAGTGAGTTTGAAAACCCTGGATGTCATTAAGAAAACCTGTCCCTGGCTTTGAAATCGGTACAGCCAGATCACTCTGGTCGATTTCAAATCAACGGAGAAGGAGTACAGAAAATACTGAGTGAGCCTTGAAGCAGTCTACTTGCTACCACCTGTTTAAGTCCCACAAACTCGGACCATATGTTACCCTTTTGCATGGTATAGGTTAGTTTAATATTAAAATTCAATAAATATATTTGTAGTGAAGGAAGGTAGAAGGGGCTCAGATGATATTCAAGGATAATACTACCATGACATTCAATAAAAGGAGGACAGGGAGAGAGAAAATGTAGAGAAGGAGAAAGTGAGAGAGAGTGAATGACAGGTGTACTACTGTAACAGAAATTGATAGATGAAAGAAGATGGAGAGGGAAAAAGAGAGAGGGGGAGAGGGAAAAAGAGAGAGGGGGAGGGGGAAAAGGGGAAAGGGGAGAGCGAGAGAGAGACAGAGAGAATGACTGGTGTGCATCCATGACAATAAAGAAAAGAAGGACGGAAAAGAGAGGGAATGACTGAATGTGTAATTCCAGGAAATTAATGGATGATAAGGAAAGAAGGATGGAGAAAAGGAGGGAGAATGACTGAAGGTGTACTTCCAGGAAATGAAAGGATAATGAGCAGGTAATAAAGAATAATGGAGAAAGAAAGAAGCCTTATGGTTTACTACTCTTGACATCTACTGACAGGAGGACAAGAGTTGCATATGACGACATTTCTAAATGTTGGTCCAACTTTAACCTAGTTTTCCAATAATCCCCCCAAAAATAAAAAATAAAAAATATATCTACAATACCATGGAGTTTGGGATTTCTAATATATATATCATAATAAAAAACTGATCCCTTTGATATTTCAGACACAAATTGGAAATTTGAACAAAACTGTAGGCCTATAGGTTGATAAACTCATGAAAAAAGATCAATGCAATTACAAAACTTTGCGGTCATTGTGCCTTTGCTTAAGCACATGTGTCGACTAAGTCAACAGTGCTAGTTGTTCTGTTTACAATAGAAAACTGAAATTTAGTACAGGCATTCCCAACAGTTAATATTTTGCCTATTGCTTTTACTCTCATTGATGCAAATAATAAATTGAAATTAATCTACAGCGAGCAGCTGATGTGGTTCCCACACTTGCTCTCATTAACAATGAATTCTTATGCTCCTGCCTATGAAGGCTCATTCTAAAGAGATCGTGTGATGATGTCACAGTGTTGCTGGTACGCAGCGGAATGATTGATGGTTATACGCCGACAGACGATGGCTACAGAATGACAGGATTGAGTAACTAAAGTGCTCCCTCTATAGCTCAATGATGTTAAAATTGTCTCAGTTTAGATACCTCTGCAATTAAATCATCTTGAACACCCTAGGGGTGTAGCATCATTAAAAGAAAGCACTTCCATTAAATGCATTGCTTTTATTTTTAAAGTGATGTCCTTAATACAAAAACAAACTTGTGATATAGATACAGGCCATTATTCCACACGCTATACTACATATAAAATAATCAACAGGTTTACACCACTTTTGTTGCCCCCCAAAAAGTATAAAAATTCAAATAAGTGCTGAGAGAGCGAGATGTTCTTCTAACATTTACACATTCTTCTTCTTCCTCTCTACCTTTCTCTCTCTCTCTCTTTCTCTTGGATTGGGCAAGCAATTCAACCCACGCCGGTTGCATAAAAGATGAGCATGCAGCCACAAATACTCTGGAGAAAACCTCAGACTTTAAACTGTTTGTTCAGAAGCAGTAAGAGCCCTCCATGTATTGATCTGTGTGCTTATGTTTCACAATCAAACAGCCAGAGTGTTAGAGCAAGGAAGGAAAGAGTTGAATATATCATCATCAATACAATCTTCCTCAAATACACCTAATCCAACAACAAGTCCATTTAGAATTCACAACCACAATCTCTAGCTAGTATTTCATTTTTTTGTTCAGTCGGAGAGTATTTAATCAAATATCTTAAAAGGGAGGAAATAAAAATTTAGCAATTTATTTTCAAATTTAAATTCAATCCTAGAAGTCTGATATTCCTCACCAAGGATGGAAGGGGGCTTGGTGTCTAGGTAACATTTTCCTATTAATAATATCATATTTTAGCACATCTTTGTGTTGCTTTTCCGATACACCTTCTGTTTAATAACAATGCATGTATGCATGTCATCATTTTAAATGAACTCCGATGCTATAAAAAGATCTTTGTGTTGCCTTTCTGTTTTAATAACAATGCATGTCATCATTTTAAATGAACTATGATGTTATAAAAAGTTTGAAAATACATAATGCTGAACAGATAGGTTAACATTTGTTTCTGGATAAAAGACGGTTCAAATAAAATATTGATATATCTCAAAAATCAACTGACAGTTTTAGCTTTCAAAATATTTCAAAATATGAAATTATTGCTTTAACAAAATCAAAATTGCCTACACAAAGAACTTGGGCTTACATGTATATCAATGTTATAGGTTGTTTCTAAATTCATTATAGATTGCTTTTAACATTTTTGACCTGGAAGAGTAATGGTGACCATGATAATGTCACATCACCTTCAATATCAAGATCAATCTTCTTTTTTCTCTGCCACTCTATTTTCTCATCTCATTTCAATTTTATGTGACAATTCCACCTCAGATCTTCTCTAATGCTTTATCTCCATTATAGCCCTTTCAGACAAGATTAAAAATCGTATAAAGAAACTTTGTAAAAGGAATTACATGAAACTGTAAAGCAGTGGAAGCATTCAAGCTGGTAAAGAATATTGTAAAAAGAATTGCTGCATGCTACAAAATAATACTGGGAAGATGTGTGGAGAGTTTACAGGTTAGCTTACACTATGTGATCAAGCAGTTATAGGAGAAAAGTTAGGTAAGATCTCATTATGTGTGTCCAGAATAAGCCCTGCGCACTTATACCATCACCATGTGAAACATTGTAGAATTGGTAGATGGGCCCTGATTGTCTATCACCTTTTAATTTCAAACAATGCTCAAACATTCATTTTCCTACATTTTGTTATATGACATTTAAACAAGAAGTTATTTATTGAATAGTTGGGTAGTTATCATACAAAACATCATAGTTTTTCCTCATCTGAACGGGGAATGGTTCCCTCTCGGTGCCATTTCATGTGCCACCAATCTCCCCCTCTCCACCACACTCTTCTCATCCGGATTGTGCGAGGGTTTCATGATATATATTTCAAGAGTTTGCAGCTGTCTGGCTGTACATACACTCACCAAGGTCCTTTACGTAGGTTCGGGATAACACTTTAAATAGAGTTCTCTCCACATCCCCATCTCTCCACTCCAATCTCACTCAAACGTTTTTCTTAATTTAAGACTTTCTCTGGTCTTCATGCTGTCTTTTCATAATTTCCCATGCCACTATTTCTTTCATAGTCCTCCCTCCCATCATAATGTTCACTACATTCATCTTAATGCTTTTATCTAAAATTCTTAGAATTAAATCAATCTTACCATGATTTTTCCTCAAGTTCTCCTCCTTTTGAACTCCAACTGCAATAATAGATAAAAAGAATAGATAAATTGATAAAGTCACCTTGAAGTTTCAAATTCAAACTGTTAGTTACATTCATCATAAAAACACAAAAGTTGTAGTATGTACATTCAAACATGGATTGAAAGAGTTGAGACAGATAGTGAAGAAAGAGCTAGTAGAAGGGACAATGGTGTCATGCAAGGTGGGCATTAAAATGATCTTCAGAAGATATGAGGTTGTTTGAATCTTATCAAGATAATGATTTGAATCATTACAAGTCATTTTAAAAACGTACAATTTGAAGAAGCCATTATCAATCCTGCTGAAAAACAAACAATCCACAGAAGAACTATGTGTTCACACTGTGTTCACACTGTTCCATACTGAGTTAACATTGTTTTCACACAGTTTCTAGTCTCCACAATACTTTTACACAGTGTTGTTTACACTGTGTTCAAGCTGCTTCCACACTGATTTCACACATTTTCCACACTATACGAGCACTGCATTAATATTGTTTCCATTCTGTATAAACACTGTTTACACATTTTATTCCAAACACTATATAAAAACCTTTTCCCCTAATCTTTCCACATTATATCTGCAATATGTTCACACCTTTCCACACTATAAGGACTGTGTTCTCAATTTCCACAAATTTCCACACTATCAGGATTGTGTTCACAGTTTCCTCACCTTATCAACATTGTGTTCACACTGTTTCCACACTTGTCAAATTGTTTCTGCACTGTATTCACAATGTTTTCACACTATTTTCCACAGTGTGTGACACACTGTGGTGTAACCACTGACTGGAGTTTAAACATTTTCATAGTGTGGAAAACATGTGAACACACCATGTTCATACTGTTCCCACAGTTTTCAACTACAGTTGGAGTAGGGCATGTCTATAACTGCTTTTTTCTAGCCTCAATTTGACTTAAAATTATGATTATTGCTCACTTGACTGATCCAGTTTACAAATGAACCATTAAAATGAGGTTACATAGATAGCAAAACAAGCATTGAGTATGACTTGTAAGGTTTTGCTCCTGCTCTAATATCTAGACCATATATCAGAACAAGCTTAAGTCAACAATTTGTCATATTCCTGAGAAGTCAATGAATACAGGAATGAATACATGTTTTATCAGTCATGCTTTCATTATAAAATCTCACATCAAGGTACATGTAGTAGTACCTTTCAGTCAGTTTTAGAAGCTCTTGTAAAAGACAGAGCTGATCAATTTCAAAGTAATATGAACTCCTAGAACTTATGAATTCACAGCTCTCTACCACCCCTCCCCATCTCAGATTTGCTCCTTTTCTCCTTCTCTCTCTCTTTCTGTCTCTCTGAATCTCCCTCTCTCTCTCCGTCTCTCTCGTCCACTCAGTCTAACACACAAATACACTTCAGCTTTTCCAATCCACAGCTTCAAATTCACAATTTTACATCTTTCAATTTATTTTATTTACTAGTACTCCTCTTCTGGCTACAAACATCTACATTAGTCAGATTGTGCATTATCTTCTTATTTCTTGTTTCAAGGCTCCCATCTTCAGACCCGCTTTCATTCATCAGCATGCATAGAGCGTCTGAGAGCCGCTCGCGAACCCCCTGGAGTTTGTTCACCTGCACCCCTGCGAGGCTCCTACACCCGCTGTCTGCAAACACCACGTTCCCCTTTCCGCGGGGGCTTGCGGAATGCGCAAGTAGCCCCCATTTGCCCAGCCGCAGGAGAAAGATACTCGGATCGCGCTATCCTCTTACTTTTCTCGGCATTGATTTGTGCCATCTACTCAGGCTGATGAACGTACGGGGAAAAGGAGGGAAAACAAAGTCTTCTTTTCTAGTGGTACAGTTGACAATGCACACAGGTGAAGATAGCAAATGTTCTTCCACTAAGAAAAAGGCTTTAGGCAGACATGTGTGTACAAGATAAAACAAGAATGGATAAGTTACATAAGTCCATCTTTCCCTTTACTATCACTATTTCACTTTCTAAGAAATATATTCTTCACTTTTTCAGGAGAACCGTCTTATATGGCAAATGAATGCACTCGTTTCTCAGAAAAGAATAGTCTCACATTCATTTCGGAAGGACACCACATTAATCATGCCTTTATATATATATGAAGTTAATGCTGCCAACTTGGGGGAAAGTGATTAGGCAAAAGAGCAGTTTTAGTCGACGTTGGCAGGTTTTAGTATGTATGTGTACAATCAAACCATCAAATCTTAAACTCATTCATTACCCCCCTCCCTCCCCCATAAAAAAATTCAATTCTTAATCTATTCAATAATCCAAATACATACCCTTGAATATCTGGTAAAATGATGGCTTTTACATCACAGACTTCACAAGATTTTGAACTCATGTTCTTAACATCCTAAAAAATATAAAATCGGAATAAAATCATATCATTCAAACCCTTTTATAGATGGGAATATTCAATTCAGAATTCCTAGAGGAAAAAAATTAATGACGAAAATTAAATTGCCACCTGCAACAACCGCCTCCTTCATGCCTTTAGCAAATATGAGTCATCTCCATGGTGGCATCTATCTACACAAAGACTGTTTACATGAATTCCTTCACCAAGTATCTACCATTATCCACGTCTTTATCATATTTTAAGTCAGGATCACACGAAGGGAGCTAAATTTTAAGTTTCGCTTGTAGTTTCATAACTTTACGTTATCTTGTAGTCATCTTGTAGTTTCAGACCGTATGAACGGACTCGTAGTTTTGAAAAGTTTACTTATCGTTCCAGCACGGTAAAGCCCAAACCAAGGGGGGGTCCTCCTCCTCGTAGTTATGGACCGTGTGGACACAATAAACTTTAAGTTTAGCAATCTCGTTGTTAACAATGACCTCTCTGCTCATGTTAAATGACTACCGCTCGACTTGTAGTCTCAGAACTACGAGCGTCGTTGTTTCAAGCCTGTGTGACCCTCGTCGTTGTTGTTGGTGAGCCGTTGTTTCAGTAACTTTTTAAAGTTTCGCTAACTTAAAGTTTCAAAACTGCAAGTCCCGTATGAACCTAGCTTTAGTCTCATGCTGAACAGCCTAGAGCTGTAGAAATAGACCACTCTGGGAATTACTTCACAGTGAATTGAATATGTTACGTGATCGAAATGACCACAAACCTCGTTGAAATATCTTGGACCTTTATCTGAATCAACAAGAACTTCTGAGGCGAAAAGATGACAAAACTGATCACTTTGGGGGAAAGGAACATCGTCAAGTTGCAAAGGGATTTCCATGCCAACTTCCAGTCAAGAAATACTGTGTATTCAGGTTTTCAATACAAACAACACTAACTCAATGACTACACTATAGTATCATGTTCAGTTACCAGCGGCTGTTTATACTTTCTCATACTTCTGTCATATTTCAAACTATTCCTCATCAAAGTGACAGGAAGGCTATGAATGGGAAGGGAATGTCAACATTAATTTGTTGACAGCCAGAAGGTAGTTCATTCTGTGTTAAAGCACGATAGGTCCATGGTTAAAGTCTGAGTGCTAACCCCCTTCTGGCTCTCAGTGTAGGCTATTCTCTCATAATCTCATTGCTGTTCAGCCTTGTGTCATATTGCTGATATTCCCCCTTACAGGGGATACCTCTTTTTGACATTTTCTTCTCACTTTACACATTTTTTTCCATTCCAAGCAGAGTGTTATTTTGAAATCATTCAACCCCCTCAAAAAACGTGCATGCCTGTAATCTGTATGAAAGGTGTATATTGCTTAAATTCGGCCAAAAGAAAGAAAGTATGTTCAAGACATCCCTCTAAATTACAGAATGCTTCAACTCTAAATAAAAGAAAGATTAAGAAAGAAGAAAACAGGGGGAGACACAAAGAAGAGGAAGATATACATACAAACATACCAACATTCTAAGAGCAATATGCTTATATCAACAATTAAAAAAAATATGCAGAAGAAAGAAAAGAGAGGTGAAATGTTCAACAACCCCCCCCCCCAAAAAAAAGACAAAAAAACAAAAAAACAAAAAAACAAACAGATATATGAGTAAAGATAGAGAACAACAAAAAGATAGAGAGAAGGGGGGTTGATGAGAAATAAGCAAGATAGGTAAACATATACTGAAGAGGACTACATGTAGGCTTCAAATCATTAGCAGTATCATTACTATTACTTCATACACCTGTGATATTAGTCAGGTTCACACGGAGGGAGCTAAACTTTAAGTCATCTTGTACTTGTAGTAGTTCCACACCGTATGAACGGACTCGTAGTTTTGAAACTTTAGGTTTACTTGTAGTTCAAGAAACCGAAACCACAAGCAGCAGTGGTCCTCCCTCATAGTTATGGACCATGTGGACAGAATAAACTTTAAGTTTAGCAAACTCGTTGACCTCTCTGTTCATGACACTATGATCGCTCGATTTGTAATTTCAATACAACGAGTGCCCTTGATTTGCACATGTTTGTGCCAGTAACAGGAAAGAGATATTAATAAGTTTTGAGATTTTGAGATCAAAGACAAAAATTCAACTATAATCATACATTTCCATTCTCAGCAGCACGTATAAGATGTGAAAGACAAAAACTGATTGCATGGCTTGCTTCTGTTCTCCTAGATTGTATTTTCTTATATGTCCCAGATTCAGAACCATATTGATTAGTTTTCTTGCCAGAAAGATGATTCAGTATATTTGGGAGCATCTCTTCTTCATATTGCGGTAGCCTACAGGGGGTATACCCTCAGGGCCACAGGTGCATACTCTCACTACATCCAATCAAATCAGCTCAAACAGAACTAATTAATTGGCATCTTTTCACATCCAAAATAATATCCCAGCCATTCATATTCCTTTGTCATCTTCTTCTCCTCAAGCTCCTGATATCTTGCTGATGCGGTACGCGCTCAAAGGGAGAACCTTGTCTGGGGGTAGCAGAATATTTTGAGATACTTTCATTATTTTCATTTTACTCCTCTCTCTTGAAAACACCTGCATGACGTAAGCACATCAACCTCATTCACGCAACCTCCTTTACATGGTTTCAATTTTTTCATCTCGTGCTGAAATTGCTAACCTATATTTTGAATGAAAAAAAAATTAAATACATACCTATATCAGCATGAAAGTTCATGAAATGATACAGGTACAAGGCCCCGTTTTATCCTGTTGTTGAATATTTATGCTCTCTTACGAAGACCTTGTAATTCAAGTGCAATTTTAAATCAAACTGGTATAGCAATTACTTATTGGATTTGTCACCCCCACCCCCCCCCCCCCAAAAAAAAAATATATATATATAAATTAAAATACAATTGTTTTTCCCCATTTGTTTCAAAATTTTTGTACAATTTTAAAAGAAAATGCATTAAAATATCTGAAATAAGTGCAATTCATAGCAACCGTAACAGCTGTTTACATGTACATCATGTGACTGTATATGATAAAGGATTACAGACTATCCATCATCTTTCTTGCCTGTCGCACAGTCAGCATATTGCATAACACTATTATCAGAGCATTCACACTAATTAAAATTAATACGAAACTTGTACACAGAAAGGTTGTAATATAAAGAATCATCATTTTGGAAAAGGGGGGTACACATGGGATAAGTTTGGGGGAGGTCAGTTTACACCATATGTTTTGCAGTGTTTAATGTCAGCTTACATCATAGGCATTGCTGGAGGGTGCAAAATAACAGCTGGCATCAGTCATTTCAGCACGCACTCACGATAAGCCCCACACAGTTATACATATTTCATTCAATATCGACCCAAATTTTCATTTGAAATAATGCTCAAACCTCCTTTAGCTGTATGTTTTGTTGCACAAATTTTCATTTGTTTTAATATACGACCTACAGACTAGAACATACTGTCTGTTAAGAGCTAGAAGGGCATTAACTGGGAATCAGAATATATGAGTAAGTGCCCTTCTGGCCCAAAACAACAGATGAGACTGTTATTGTATAGCTTAGCTACATGTATATGATCAAATTTGCTAGCATGAATGGGGGGGGGGCTACTTAGCTCTCCTTTGCAAGCATGCCAGCCTGCCTGCACAGCTGAGTCTGTTCCCATAGGAAACACGCTCGTGGGAGTAGCACCTGCTGTCACCATGTATAATATTCAACTTGTTTCAACCAATAACAGCCATCAATTTTAGATGGGCTCTGGCAAAAATTAATTGCTGGCAACAAGCGAGACAGGACTGGGCTAATAACAAGGCAGAGTTGGAAATGCGCTGGAGGCAGAAGAATTCTCACTTAGGAGTTGGTTAAACCTTGAAGTGACCTTGGGATAGTGTAGAAGTAAAAGTCACTTTACTCACAGCTTAAAAGTTGCCATTATCTATCCTTAACTATGATCATAGAGATTTTGATAACAGCTGTTCAATATCACAGAATAATTATAAAAAGGAGGGGGAAAATGTATGTTCTCGACTTATCTACCATTTTGGATAACCCTTATGGGCTATCTGAATTCTCAGCTTATTTATTTACCAAAAATACATGAGGAAATTACAAGCAATATTTGTATCATCCTATAAAAAAAGGTTTTTGACTCTTTCACCAAGAACAAGATGTTGGAAAAATTGAAGCCTATTAAAGGTCAATGATTCTGGATTAAATTGTTTTTCTCCTCGGACATATATAGACATGATAAAACTACACTTATGTGATTTCCTTTATCCTTACAAAATACCTATCAACCACACAAAATGTGAGGGCTTCTGCTTCTTAATTACATCAAGATATTTTATTTTAGCAGATTAAAAACCCTTTTTTATAGGATGATGCAAATATTACTTATTTCCTCATGCATTTTCAGTATATAGATGAGCTGAGAATTCAGCTAGTCTATAAGGATGATCCAAAATGGTAGATAACTAATTACATATCTAATACCGTGAACTTGGCCTATTTCTGATGGCATTAAGGCAAGTATTCCAGCAGATTGACTCCTCAATTATAAAACAGATGGAGAGATAGGAGGGTGGGCAAGGAAAATCGATATCAGTAAGAGATAAAATGGTAACCAACTCATAAACAACTACAGGAAGAAACCACTGGAAAAAAAAGATTCTTCTGCTGGTCCCCTGACTTTGAGGAGATATTTAGAACCGGTGGGCTGTCGCACGGAAAAAATATATTCCCTTTCTCCGAATAAAGGATAAAAAACAAATCATGAGGAAAGAGATAAAATGGTTTGTGACAGAGAGCGCAGGAAATCAATGAGCTATAGTGAAAGGTTGGGACACTGATCACCAAACCGTCTGGTGCTGAGCGTCTGGTGAAAGCATCAGCCGCGATAAGGAGCGGAAATTTCGTGCTGCAATTCGCAGCGCATGGTGGTTGCACTTTGTCTAGTTGGGGGTTCATCAGGCTTGGTCCTTGAATGATTGCGAAAGTAATTCCAGCTTAATTAACACGGGTATGACTTAAACAGGTGTTGTCGCACTCATAACTCCACTTCTCACACGTTATCGACGACTATTTTCCAATGGTGAGACAGACAATTTTGCGTGAGTGGGGAAAGTTATCGCTTTTGCAGATCGCCACAATCCGCAGGAGGGGCTCAATTTTGAATACTTAGCGACAGAACGGCTGCGCTCTATTGGGTTCGGCAGTCCCAAGGACGAGGTTTTCACATGTGGGGAATAGGTCTGGATTTCAAGATAGAAATTATGTTGAATAATGACTTTTGTAATAGAAGGACAGTGAGTATTATCAGTGTAAAAAAAAAGAACCGAAGGTTATTACATATGAACAAAAATATATTACGTGTAATATTTTTCAAGCATTATGTGATCATAATCTTTTGTTCTCAGAAAGTTTTAAGTCAACACACAGAAGTTTGTTCTGTTTTTGATCTTTTCCCACTTTTATTGGTTTTCATGATTTACATAACAAAAACAACAAAATTCACATTACAATCAAACAAACTAATCAATGACATATATAGAACATTAACAATCTTGCAAAAAAAAACCTTACTACTAGGACCATCTACAATAGATGTTCAATGCACAGAAGTTAACAAATTGTGAATTCCTTCTTTGGTTTTCATTTGGATATACATAGGAGTGATAATGGACTATACTCTATCGTGGATACATTTGATGTTTCTCATAACCTAACTGTTTAATAAAAGTAAATACTTGGGATCAAAGAGTATTGGATGAATGCTACTAATTTCATCAAAGAAAATATACATGAAGCTCATTGGAAATTACCACCACATCTTTTAAAAACGGTCACCATAGTACATATCAACAGGGCACACATCGTATACAGAAAACACTTTTAAAAAGTAACTCGTTGGGGTGGTAAGGGTGTTGCATAATTGCTCATCATGCAATTCAGCGTTCACACAGCAAGTCAAACTTGATCAAGTCCTCAAACAAAACAATCCCTAAATGTCTTATCTTGCTTTCAGACATTTCATTACAGCCAAGATGTATCACAATACAATTGTAATTTTCTTTTATTCACTGTTTTATATAGTTTGTAAATGTTTTCCATAGTTTTGAAATTTGTTTTCCATATTGTTTTTAATATTGTTGTCCATGTAATTTTTCATGTAGTTTCTCATGTTGTTTTCTATATTGGTAATTGTTATTTTCCAGAGATCTTAAATTTGTTTTCCATATTATTTTCAATGATATCTGTTAACCATAATGTATTTTTACATTGCTTTCACATTATGTTCCATATTGTTTTCAATAATGTTTTCAATAATGTTTTCCACGTCTCAACAGGGTTTAGCACGCCCTCCACTGTCAGCCCACAGCCATATCACAGAACACAAGAATAGCCCTATGAACTTGAAAGTAAGCGAAAATAACCATTTAGAAGCCGATTTCCTCTACACCTGCCCCTAACTCATCATTACCACGCCAAACGACCCCCTCTGTAGGGATTTAGGGGGATCCCCTGACAAATTGATCATCCCCACCCACTTCTAGCTTATTAGCCATGTTCGCACAGGTCGTCGAAGTTTTAAACAACTGCCCACCAACACAATAAGGGTTCATGCAAGACTGAAACAACGAATGCTCAAAGTTATGAAACTTCAAGCGAAGTGACCAGTCACTGTTTAAACCAGAAATACTTGAGTGTACGCGTGTCATCATCAGAGGTCAATTTTAACTACGAGCTGGGTGAAACGTTGAAGTTAGTTGCATCCACACAGCACATAACTTCAAGTGAGGACCCCCGCTGCTAATCATTTTCGTAATAACCATAAGCTTGCTCCTGGTTTCAAAAGTTCAAGTAAACTTAAATTTGTGAAACCATGAGTGCATTCGCACAGTCCATAACTACAAGATAATGTCAACGTTCTAAAACCACAAGCTAACTTTGATAAAGCATAGGGACTCTCGTGTGAACCTAACTACTGTTATTGGTTTGCAATTAATACCCATCACTTCAGTCACTTGACTAACAATCACATGCAATGCTATCACAATAAGCAGTGCGTTTGGCGATTACTGAAAAAGAAAGAAAGTTTGGGGAGGGATTTTCTGTAACCATGAGATGTAATCTAAGGAACTCTTCAATTTCAAGCCCTGAACAGATATGCTGAAAGTTAAGAGAGAATCAAATGTCAAAGTGTCAGAGATAGAGCACCCATTTTGATATTGGAGATGATTTTTGAATAACACGATATTGGTACATTCAGCTTTCCGTGTCTACAACCATCGATGTAGAATCTAAATTCACTACAAAAGTTTTGATGGCATATTAGCCATCAAGAAAGGTGACAATCTATGAGGGTGAATAAATTGGTAATGCTAGATTCCCCTCATTGTTACAAACCATCTAAACACTATGATCTCTCTAAGACAAGATTGTCACAAAGAATAACATTTCAATGGTTTCTCCAATATAAAACTCCATTTTTAAATACATTTCTGGAATCAGTAAAAAAAAAAAGAATGAAAAAGAAGAGCCTGCAACTGTAAAATCATCAACTGTCAGTCCTGTAATATAACAGTATGATGTAATTTGTACATTCATGTAACCTAAATGATAGCTATTTGTCCGAAATTTATTCACAAAAACAAAACTGCATAATGAAGCTGATCATGAACATATGCAACTAATGCTTACTGTAATGTCTTCTAATGAACAATCTTTTCTTTATCAAGGACCACTATTCATAACGCGTGTTCAAGGAAAAGCGGTCCTTATGAATAGCGAGCGGACCCCGTTCTGTCAGTTTGAATTCAATAATTTCCCAGCATGAAACTTTTGCTAGTCTAAACATGGTCTAAACCACTCGCCGAATTCACAAACATTAAATGCACGTGAGAGTTTCTGGTTTTACAGTGACTTATTTGGGTTTCTAAAGAATACGAGTGATGGGTGTATATGTCTCAGCGTCAATTAATGACTATTTCCTCTTCACCTGGTTTGGTTTATTGGGTGTGGTAGTGTTCAAGAGAAATGGGGCAGCACCAGACACATACCACCTGGAAGGGGTGGGGGCAGTACCAAGACTCAAGGAGGGGGCGACAAGGGGCAAAGGGGGTTTGCTCAAGTTTACCTGGTTTGGTTTTTGGGGTGTGGTAGTGGTAAGGAGGAATGGGGTAGCACAAGACACATATCACCTCAAATCTGGGGGAGGGGGTAGATGGCAAGACTTGGGTAGGGGGTGACTAGGGGTGTGAGGGCAAGGAGGTTCAAGTTTGCCTGGTTTGGTTGTTGGGTGTGGGTGTGGATGTGTTTAGGAGAAAGGGGGCAGTATCAGACACACAAACAAGCCTCAACACAAAGGTCCATCCATGGTCATACCTTATCTCTACTGCAATTCATTTAAAAGATCCTCAAATTTCCTGATGCACAGGAAATGTGAATTCAGTATGCTTGGGTTTGGCTATTTTACTGTCTGTCCACCCCCTTTCCTTTTTAATTCCCTTCCCTTCTCCCCCTTTTCTCTCTCTCTCTCATGATGAAAATTGTAGTATTTATTCACTACAGGGTTTTTTTGTCGGAAAGCGTGTCTTTGTTTTACAGAATGATTTATTTTTTTTTAATGAAGATTTGAAGTTATGAGAATTCTCATCCTTCACTCACAGTTGGATCTGAATTTCTTCTTTCTGCATCAACAACTATTGCAAGGTTTTGAGGCCATATAATGAATCTGTTTTGAAGAACTTTTTGAAAGATTTGCTTGAGCCGTGACCATTGGGTTTGCAAGGATCATGGAAAAATACAAAGATGTGAATAAGAAAGTGTCTCTCCTTTTTCTACCAAGGATGTTCGGGTAGATTCAACGATAGGCCTTCAGATGACTCAGAGTCAGATGTTTTTCAGGATGTAGGTCAGGAGTACCTTGATCAGCCTCAAGGTGAAGAATACTTGCTTCCGTAACATTTGCAGACAAAAAACAAACATGTCTAATAAACAGAGCAATCTTAACTCAGTGACCTTACAAGCTGTTTTGTGTGAATAATATAGTCACATAACTTGCGCAATTCGTAGGCGTGCGGCGCACATGGAGCAACATGTGTTTACGAGTTTTACTTAACAATCAATAGGTCAAATTTTTGAAATAAACAAATAACTAGATGAATTCTCAACTGCGCGCAGTCAAATTTATGCCTCCGCCCTTGCCAGATCAGAAATATATCGCACGTTCATGTTGATTTGTTTTAAATTTGATTGAACCAGAATAAAAAGCCTCTAATTACATGTTAACTGACCTCTTTGACATTTGACCTTACACCTTATAACCCAAAAGTCTGATCACTTTATGTCCTCCTAGTCATGAATACAAAATAGTTGAGATATGGTGATAACATAAGTAAACCAGAATAAAAAGCCTCTAATTACATGGCAATTGACCTCTTTGACATTTGACCTTACACCTTATACCCAAAAGTCTGATTACTTTATCTCCTCCTAGTCATGAATACAAAATAGTTGAGATATGGTGATAACAAAGGTAAAAAAAGTTTAATTTCCCATACACCTGTATAATGACCTCTATGACCTGTCACCTTTGACCTACGTGAACAAAAATCTAAATCAGTTTGTCTCATTATGGTGATTCATACTAGTTCCAAGTTTGAAGTTAATGGATCAAATGGTTCTTGAGATATCATGTTAAAGCTAAAACCTGCAAATTTCAGAATTGACCTCTATGACCTTTGACATTTGACCTAATCTATCCCAAAATCTAATCAGGGGCCTGTAACATAAATCCATCTCACGATCAATTGTAACTCTTCAGTACATCGTTTGCCATAAACTTTGCGATTGATTGCATCTCTTTATGTTACAGGCCCTAGTTCTTCTATTACCAAGTTTGAAGTTCATACCTCAAATGGTTCTTGAGATATTGTGTTAACAAGGCTAACACCTGCAATTTCAGAAATTGACCTTTGACCTACATACCCCAAAATTTAATCAGATTCTCTTCCTATGGTGAAACATACTAGCACCAAGTTTGAAGTTCATATCTCAAATGGTTGTTGAGTTATGGCTAGAACGAGGCTAACACCTGAAATGTCAGAAATTTGTAAAATCAGCACTGATTTTCTTATTTACTATATAAATCTATATACCTACCTATTATGCCTGTAGTCTTGACTACGGGACCCCTTCGAGAATTTAACACACATGAGTCACAATATTGTGCGCACCCCCGTAATCCTATTGTCCCCTTCGCCACTCACGCGCGTCAACACGCTACGGCCATCTTCCTCTTTTGCGAGCAATCCCAAGTAGAAACATGTTGCTTGCAAGGAGCGGGGAAGGAGGGAGGGTCATAGGTAGGTATATAGATTTATATAGTAAATAAGAAAATCAGTGCTGATTTTACAAATTTACTGCAATAAATCATATATACCTACCTATTATGCCAGACCAGCGCCAACTCAAAGACCGGGAGGCATGTTTCGAGCAGAAGGAAATAGGATTACACCAAAGACTACAAAGAAGACACAGCGGCCTTCAAGGTGGCTGACGCAAACAAAGCTTCACCTGCGGGAAAAACCCTAAGGTAGCAAGAAATGAAGGAATTGGGCGAACGCCAATAAGCAGCCTTTAAAATATCAACAAGCGCCACACCTTGAAACAGAGCCCAAGAAGTGCTGACACTACGAGTATCATGAGCACGAGGCTTACTGTCGGATAAAAGAGCCTCTGTGCCAGCGGCCCTAATAGCTTCAACGATCCATCTAGAGATGGAATCAAGAGAGGCAGGAGAAAAAGGCTCTCTAGTGATCAGGAACAACTGATCATCCTTACGATAAGACTTAGTCTTATCAATATACCATTTGAGAGCCCTAACAGGACACCAAACTTTGTCCTCACGCACCGAAGAAAAGTTAGAAAGCGGACAAAGAAAAATCTCAACAGGACCGGAGGCAGCTGTCTGATTCTTGGCAACGAAAGAAGCCCTAGGAATCAATCTAACACCTTTTCTCTCCCAGCGAACATGACCAGGAGTAAGACAGAGAGCATGAAGAGTACTGCGCCTCTGCCCAGAGGCAATAGCTACCAAAAAGAACGTCTTAACCGTAAGATGATGAAGCGAAGCTTCACCTAACGGTTCGAAAGGAGGTTTCGCCAAGGCCTCCGGGACCTTAGGCAGACTCCAAGACGGCACTAACTTAGAAAAAGAAGGTCGTTTCAGAAAGAACGAACGAATCAAACCACTTAGTAGCGGGGAATTGGAAATCCCCGAACCAACCGAGAAACCCGAATGAATGGCCCCGATCGCCGAACGGTAGCCTCGGATAGTAGAGATAGATCTCCCTTTGTCAAATAACGAGATTAAGAAATCCGCAATTGAACCAATAGGAGCCTCAGAAGGGGTTTGATTTCTCTCTTTGCACCAAAGGAAAAAGACCGAGAGACGGGAATTGAAAATTTCCCTAGTAGAAACCCTACGACTGGACATTAAAAAGTCCGCGGCTCTATCAGAGAGACCCCCGACTGTCTTGCAGATTCCCTGTCAGGGGCCAAGCAGTCAAATGAAGAGACTCCGGACTGTGGTGAAAAATCCCCGATAGGGGCTGTAACACCAGATCCGCTCTTAACGGGAGAACGAACGGTTGAGCCCTTAGGAGGCTCATAAGTTCTGGAAACCAATTCCTCCTGGGCCAAAAGGGAGGTATTACAAGCACCCGCGCCCGATCTTCCCTGATTTTCCGCAAGACACGCGGAATCAGTTGGAAGGGAGGAAAGGTGAATCCCTGAAGGTTCTCCCAGCTGAGGGAGAAAGCATCGAGAGCCCATGCTCCCTGATCGCGAACACGGGAGCAATACTTCGGCAGCTGGTGATTTAGCACCGACGCAAATAGATCCACTTCCAGTGGACCTAGGCAACTGCGAATGCGGCAAAATACTTCCGGATGGAGCATCCATTCCGATGGAAGATACCTGCCCCGGGACAGAAAATCCGCAAAGAGGTTTTCCCAACCGGGGATGAAAGAGGCCACGGGTGTGATTGCCATGCGACGACACCACCTCCACAGCTGAGCTGCTAGGGCATTCAGGGCAACCGAACGAGTGCCTCCCTGCCGATTGATATATGCCGCCACAGTAACATTGTCCGTGAGAATCAGAACCGAACGACTGAGAAGTCGACTTCTGAAATGGAGCAAGGTCAACAGAACTGCCATAAACTCCAGGACATTGATATGAGGAAGAGTCCCAAGATGAGACCAATCCCCCGCAACCGTGCTGCCGTTGCAGTGTCCTCCCCACCCCAACCGAGAGGCGTCCGTCGAAACCGATATCGACGGAAGAGGGGCAGAGAAGGACCTGCCTCGCGCGAGAAACACCTCGCTCGTCCAACAAGCGAGAAGAGACTTGATCTTTACTGGTACTGGAATCCAGACCAAAAGAGAGTCTTTTCCCGGCTTGAAGAACCTGAGGAGATGTCTCTGAAAGGGTCTCATGAGGAGCCGGCAGTCCTCTAAAACATCGACTAGACTGGCTAGATAACCTAGAAACTGAAGCCACTGTCTGGCCGAGACTCTTCTGGCCAGCAAGAGCTTGCGAGCCGCAGAGACAATGGTGAGAATCCTGTCTCGACTGGGCCGAGCTAACTGATTCCTTATGTCTAACACCGCCCCAGAAAAACTGGGCTGCGAGTGGGGACTAACTCTGACTTTTCCCAATTTATTAGGAAACCTAAGTCTTGAGTAAGAGAGACTAGCAACGAGTCTCGTCCAACAAACGATCGCGCGACTCCGCAAGGAGAAGCCAATCGTCCAGGTAACAAAACAACCGCAGGCCGCGACGCCTCAGAAAGGCCGCTAGCACCGCTACAACTTGAGTAAAAACCCGAGGGGCCGGGCGCAGCCCGAAGGGAAGAGCCCGAAACCGGTAAGTCTCCGAGAGGAAGGAGAACCCCAGAAGATCGCGAGATGCGCGATGAATGGGAATGTGAAAGTACGCGTCCTTGAGATCTATCGAGACCGCGTAGTCTTCCCTTTTGATCAACGGAAGAATGGAGGCAAGAGTCTCCATACGAAAATGAACCGGAGGAATAAATTTGTTTATCCTCTTTAGGTTCAGTATCAAACGAAGTTTTCCCGAGCGCCTGGGAATAACAAAAGTCGGAGAAAGGGAAAAAGGACAGCCTGTGAGGTGTCCAAGTTCCTATAGCACCTCCGGGGAGCGGGGCGGACAGATCTATGAAGAAACCGTCTCGTCCGCCCGCTGCCTGAACCCAAGCAAAGTCGAACCCTGCGCGCGGGTTGACTAAAAGTCAGGGAAAGTTTAGAACAAAGCAATCGCTTCTACCCCACAAAGGGAGAGCAACTAAGGCTCTGCCTGCCCTAGCGATTCGGAGACCGAAGCTAGAGAGGCCGCTTCCAAAACTGGATCCGCCTGAAATGATCGTGACAAAGAATCACGAACAAAGGCCGAAACGGTCGGATTCACGCATGAACCGCCATAAGCCTCCTCACCCGACGGAGCCCCGAGGTTGCGAGACTAGGAGGCTCATGTGATCTCATCACAGACAAAGAAGAATAAACCATAAAAGGCTAATTAGTCTCGATGTCCGACCCAAAAAAGGGACAAGAGCAGGGGATGTGAATCCTGGTACAAGGAACCAACCCTGAGTCTGGGCAAAGCCCATCTCACACTGAACATCTCAGCTTGAGAGACCGAAGGGTTAGCTAAACCCGATGGGCAAGAGGCAGACAAAGCCTTGCCTCTTTTAGCCCCTTCCCTAGGCTTCTGATTGGCCCAAAAAGAGCCTAAGTCGAAACCCGCTTTTCAGAGCGTTTATCCGGTTTCGTTCGGATCCCCGAAGCCCTTCGGGAACACGAACCGAACCCTCCACTGAGGGACGCTCACCTCCCTTTATGGGAGAAGTGCGCTGAGGGTATTGAACCCAAAGACGCGCACCAATTACCCATATCGGCCGAGCAAGGAGATGCAACAGCCATGGGCCGGACGCCAAGGCGCCCAGACTCAGCAGAAATCCCGCTGCTTAAACCAATGCGAAGTCGAACCCTGCGCGCGGGTTGACTGAACTTCAGGGCGATATTTGGACAACAAAACAATCGCTTCCACTCCACAGAGATTGAGCGATTGAGACTCCGCCTGCCCAAGCGATTCGGGAACCGAAGCTTGAGAGGACGCATCCAAATCTGGTTCCACCCGAGTGGAATGAGACAAAGGAACGTTAACAAAGGCCTCCGCAGGCGGGTCCCCGCATGGCTCACCAACAGTCTCCTCGCCCGGCGGAGCCCCAAGGGCCGCGGGAGTAGGAGGCACATGCGAATCAGTCTCAGACAAAGAGGAATCAATCACAAAAGGTTGATTAGTCTCAAAGTCAGACCCCTGAATAGGGACAGAAGTCAGGGTTGAAGTAGCCGGTACAAAGGACCAACCCTGATTCTGAGCAAAAGCCCGCATCATGCTGAACATGTCAGCTTGAGAGGAGCTAGCTGGGTTAGCCAGGCCAGACGGGCAAGAGGCCGGCAAAGCCTTGCCACTTTTTGCCTTCTTCTTGGCCTTTTTCTTGGCTGGCTCGACAAGAGCCGTAGCCGAAACCCTTTTGTTAGAACGCTTAATCGGATTCATTCGGATCTCCGAAGCCACTTCGGAAACACGAACCGATCCCTCCGCGGAGGGACGTTCACTTCCCAAAAAGGGATTGGAGCGCTCATGGCGTAAGCCTAGAGAATCGCCCAAATCACCCATAATGGCTAAGCAAGAAGATGCAGTAGCCATGGGTTGGGAGCTAAAAGCTCCCAGTGCGTGGGCAGACCGAGATGACTCGGTATGTGCCCGATGACTACTAAAGGCATGTGAACCCACTATTGGACCGCTCGAAAGCGGCAATAGGGGAGCACTAGTAGTCACGCACTCAGGTGAAAACACCTGTTGCTCCGAAGAGCGTCCATAATTGTTAGCTCGAGCATTCCCATCAGCTGGCAACTGAGACAGCCCAGAAAGTACTCGTTCCCCCATATGGCGTTTGCCGGGGGCTAGGGTTTGTGAACCCAGACCAACATTGTTAGCTCGAGCATTCCCATTAGCTGGCAACTAAGACAGCCCAGAAAGTACTCGTTCCCCCATATGGCGTTTGCCGGGGGCTAGGGTTTGAGAACCCAGACCAACATGGACTAAGCCCGTGGGTTGCCCTGCAGTAGTGGGGCGCGTCTCCCCTAACGGATCAGAGCGAGTGAACGCTACCGTACGGGAAACAACAGCCCCCCCCTCTGGTCTCAGCGACCGGGGGATTGGATTCGAGATATCCAAACCACTAGAATCTGACGTCACCCACCCCGAAACCACAGGCTTCGGAGTTGACAATCCCGATTCAGTTAACGCCACCCGTCCCGAAGCCGCAAGCTCCGAAACTGGCAAACTCTGCAAGGGAACACCACTAGGCAACTTACCTTTAGCCCTCCTCCCTCCCCCGCGTACCGCTGTACTCGGGGAAGTTCTGGAAGGCCGAGTCGTCTTGCTAGACAACTCTTCGGAAGAAGCAGGTCTCCTTGACCCAGCTGCTTTTTCTTCCGAATTCATACCACTGCAATAAAACAGACAATAAAGTATACTTTTCAAATTAAGAAATACTTCAACTGAATGCAGTAAATAAAACTAAAGTTTATTTGGGAGATACGCACTAAAGAAATTTTCACAGCCTAAAAACCGTAAGAACAAACACCGAACCCGAAGGCTCGGTGACAAACGGAAACACCCGCAAACACAGAAATATCTACGTGGGGCTGACCGTGAAAGAAAAATAAATGCCAAGAAAGGGAATCAAAAAATCCCTTGCAATCGGCAAGAGTGACTAATAAAACACAAAGTACTATAATCTAAACGAATATAGGTACCTAAAAGTGCTTTAACTATGTGAAAAAGCGCACCAAAAAGATACTATACGACCTGATTTCAGGAGCGCTGTGACAATACGTCCTAACTCGTCGGGGGCGAGCAAGAAAGAGGAAGATGGCCGTAGCGTGTTGACGCGCGTGAGTGGCGAAGGGGACAATAGGATTACGGGGGGTGCGCACAATATTGTGACTCATGTGTGTTAAATTCTCGAAGGGGTCCCGTAGTCAAGACTACAGGCATAATAGGTAGGTATATATGATTTATTGCAGTAAATTGGCCTCTGTGACCTTGACTTTCGACCTACGTACCCCAAAATCTAATCAGATCGTCTTCCTATGGTGATACATACTAGCACCAAGTTTGGAGTTCATACCACATTCTTGAGTTATCAGTAGAACAAGAAAGCGGGACGGACGGACAACACGAAAACATAATACCTCCGGCACCACCTTCGGTGGGCGGAGGCATGAAAATAAGTCTGCCTTAACATTAACCTCTACAGATGTACTTCATTCCTAATTGCCTGTCTTCTAATTTTTCATCTAATAATCCTCTATCAGTTTGACTGATTACACAGCTGCCTTTGACAATTTTTGCTGGTTTGAGAAAAATCTTATGGTTATCTTATGGTTGTCTTGAGAAAAAAAAAGGAATATTCTTTTACCTTTAAATATGAAAGAATATATGCATTCCATATTCTTCCTAGACAGCACTTATACCAAGGAAGGCAATTAACACCTTGCCTATGCTAATTGACCTAATTCACTACAAAGGTGTCTTTGTTTGCATGAAGAAAACATGGATGAAACATGCATCATTATTAACACCTGTTGACGAGTAACTGACCTGCTGGGATTTACCAGATATCCAGTTCAGAGGAGGAAAACCAAATAATGTTTCTTTATATGTTACTTCCTCTGTGTGAACAAGCCCAAAGTTGAGTGCAGGGGAGAAATGGCATGGAGGCCTATTCAGAACAAAGGTGTTTTGGCACAAGTTTGATCAATCAATTTCTGTTTTATATAAGTTATGAAAACAATTACATATGCACCAACAATTAGTCACTATGCATAATACATAGGTCTATTCCTCAAAATATGTGATTAATAGGACTTATAGATTCAACTTCTGAAGAAGAAGGTACAAATAACCTCTCACAATCTCTCTTTTTGAAATAACACGATGAGAGCTCTGTCCATGCTTCACTTGATCTTTCACTAACTCCTTTATTCTTTCCCTTCTATCTCTTAAATCCTTTATGTTTTTATTACTTCTTTCCTCTCCAAATAAATGTAATACTCTTGATGGATTTCAATAAATCATTTGTTATTTGTTATTTTCTATCTACATTACTTTGTATATGTTTTATCATGTCTTTTAAAACTTACATTCTGCTGCAATACACACGCAGGGCTGCAAAAATGAATATCTAAAATGTAATGTCCTATTAGATCTATACCATTTCATTTAAATTCCATTCTTCTTGTACTCCAAAAATACAGGTCAGAAGTGGTTCGAGAAAATGAACTCTTGTCATTCAATAAGAGTGACCTTAATAATTTCCTGGTCTAAATACAATTTATAAACATTCTGGTCTATCAACAAATGCTGGTAGGATAGGTCACGTAGAGGGTCTTCAATTGTAGACTACAGCATAGCTGATGTAGGTCAATGCCTCTCATTTTAGTGGAAAGTTCCCAATATTCTCTTTGCATAGTTTGTCAGCACACACTTTATTCCTATAGCTTGTTAACAAAATACAGAGGTAGTAGGATATAGACTACCGATAGATTCCAAGTAGGCTTCCAAAATACAAACTTGAGAATGCAAGTTCCCTTTTTTCCTTTAATAACTGGAAAATACCTCATTTATAATATTAAGTGTTTTCTACTGTAGATATGAAAATAGCGATACTTCAGTCACTTAAAAAAAAAACATATCTTCAAGCCAATTTATTATCAAGTATATATGCTTCTGATACATGCGGTTATCTGATTAAAATACTAATAAGCAAACACTGCACTAGATTAATTTCATCATGCCAATAAGAAATCCTTCACATCTGTTTGCCTAAAAAAAAAAAGGGAGAACTGGCTAGAGGGTTCAAATATCATATTTTAAAATTCTTCATAGCAATCTATAAACTGATGCACTTCTTTTGAAACTCTTGACTCATGTCTTTCCATTTTACTCATTTCAATTTTACGATTTATACGAGATATACTCTGATTTCTTGGTCAAAGTTCCATCCAGGCAACGGTAGAAACCACATACAGGGCAGCGTTTCATCAAGCATTTTGTCAGTGAATTTTACAGACAACTGTATAAGCTACTGAAATCCTTGCATCTGATTGGCTGAGAGCAAATTTGTCAGTAAAAATCACTGACAAAACGCTTGATGAAATGCTCCACAGATGTAATACTATGAGTAAAATCAAGTGTCTTTTGAGTCTGCCCATTCCTATGTGATTCGATGAGCCTACTTTTAGCTAGGGTTCATGGTGAAGTTTAAATTAGATTGTGTTGTTTGTGAGCAGTTTAGAAGCTCAATTGTTTTAACGGTCCTCTCTCGCAGGATGGTCATACACTGTGAGGGCAGTGAACTTTGCACAATCTGTGAAAGAGTTCGCACCAATGAAGCATGCTGCAGCTAGTAACAGGAAACATGTGTTTAGCATCACAAATAACATGTGCCTCCCAGGTTGCCCCTAAATATGGAAGAATAAGAGGTTAAAGACCTAGTAAAATTACTAAAAATGGACAAAATTCACGTTCAAAATTAGACGAATTAATACTATACAGGTTTCTTCTTTTTCTGTCCATGGAGATGACACTGCGTGGGAGTAGGTTGTACATCTAGCCTTTCCAATAGCAAATAATTTCACCCCCCCCCCCCCCCCAAAAAAAAAGAAATTAAAAAATAATGAAGTCACTAAAGAATAGTCCGCGCAGAGCCAGAAGGACTTAACTCACATACTTTAACACAGCGCTAATGCCTTTATGGTTCTCAACAATCAATAGGACTACCCTTAATGATTGAGATCAAGACCACTGTTTAATAATTTTCAGATAACTTTAAGGACACCATAGGAAGTGGTAGAGCATGTCAAACAGCTGTAGTAGTACCCAGGATTGCCCCGCAGGTCATTCAACCAACCAAAGTTTGTCAGCTCAGCTCGCAGGGGAAAGTACTCATCCACCATATTTTCCTTCTCAAAATATAAAAGAAAGCAAGATATCAATGAAGGAATCAAAGTTTTGACTTTATCCTTTTAACAGAATTTTTAGTAACTGAGGATGGTCAGATTTATACCATCATAGTACATTGTAATGTATTCATTTATTGAAATTATTGAGAGTAGCAATAAATTTCCTTCCTTCTCTTTTGACTTCTTATTCTTCAAAATTAAACAGAAATAAAATATGATTTCTCAAATGATATTCAGTCATCCTAAGCTTTACAAATCCACAAAAAGGGACTGAGCCACAACTTAATTAACCAATGTGAGGAATACTTATATTATCACACACCTTGGCTTCCCATTACCTTATACAGGTCACTGACCTATCATAAGGGTCTGTTTTTTTAACTCTCTCTTGAAAGAATATGCACTTTCATGTTTACTAATCCATTCCTAATATAAGTGGGTTTACTCATTAAAGGGATACTCAACCGCAGATTGTGGACGTTTTGATGCCGCGAGAGGTCACCGTGACCATTACCTGATCATGCTGTTGCCCTGTAGGGCACAGGCTTCGGACAGACTAGTCGCTGCGCAACATGCACGCTCCGCCTGAGCTCGAGCTCTTGTGCGAGATTTGGTCAGCTTCGTGCAGTCCGAAATACAATCCCAGTAGTCCGACGGATGCGTTCGACGCACTAACTTTGTGTACGAGTGAACGGGGCTTACGCAAACCTGACTCTCCCCACGGCTGCCTGGTAGCGTATCCTTTCAATATCTTCATATACCTGTGTGATATGCATTCAGCGAAGAGATCAGATGTGTGTCTTTGTGTATCTGCTATCCTTGTAAACTAATGGTTTAATTACCTTGATGAAAACTCATATAAAATGATAAAATGATGAAAATATTACAAGGGTAAATGGTCTTTCCCACATGGATATTTCTTAAACACCTTCAAACCAGCCAACAAAGAAATCGGACCATCGTTTCATTTTCTCTTACATCACGCATCTATAATCTATACTAAATATAAAACTTTTTACGAGTGGATTTTCTTGGAAACTGATACCATGGAAATCCTAGAAATTGTTATATTCTTATATTTTAGATGTATACTCACTTCATAACTTTTCTGGGATATCAAAACAATGCAACCAAAGAGATCACATTAGTCTCGTCTATTACTCGAGATCTATCTTTGGAATGTTAACCTCATACCTGTGAAGTTCATTGACCACGAGTGCAAACTTCCCTTCCAAGAATTAGTCTTGTTGTGATGGTTAGAACTAGGAACAGGCCTAGGGCATCATCAGCAGCCAAGGGTATCTACTTGAACCCTACTTTACTGGAACCATCCCGGAAGGAAACAGAGACATATGTTTCCATTTGTGGTTTCTAGTAATTGCCCTCTGATGATATTTGGTATTCATCAGTTCTAAAGGGGGAGGAGTCACTTCCTTGGTTTGTTTATTATGACTGACAAGACTAACAAGAAATAATTTCCAGGTCTCTCCATCCCCCCCCCCCCCCCAGCTCACTCTTTTAATCTTTAAAACAGATTTTTTTTTTCTTTTACATAAGAATACAAATAATGAGCAGGTTCAATTCCAGCTAAGAACAGCTGATTCCTGCAATTCTAGACTTAATTCGGTATCATATTACCAAATAACAGAAATGATTTGGAGCTTTACTAATACATCCACTTTGATAGAAATTATTTACTGCATTTTTCATTAAATATCACCTGAGTCTGCAAAATGACCAATAGTCAAGATTTGATACAAAGAATATAGAAGCTATCTTTTTTTGGTAATAAAAACATAGGCCCATAACTACAGGGTGATATGCAACAGTGTTGTTAACTGTCAGTATAATTCTTTCAGAACTAGAACAGAACTCCACGTTCAAAGTAATTGACTTAAAACATTTTCCTCCTGAACCACTTGGCTATGACATAAAGTAAACCTAAAGATATCTATGGTTGAATGTCATAGTCTGTGTTCTTCTCAATATACGTCAGACAACATATGTCATCTCATAATGTTATCTAAACTGACGAATGGATCATATTTCATAACTTACTACTCTGTTCATTCTTATTTACACAGGACATTGATCACTTGCCAAATATCTTCCGCTGAAAAGCCAGAAGGGGGTTAACTCTCTGTAAAAGTATATTGGTTAATGCCCTTCTGGCTCTCAACATATGATATGTGGATATATGACAGGTGCTTGGTTTATGTTACCAGGACAGATAGGGATAAAGTAGTAGGTCTTCTTATCAATCATCAAATAAGAAATCTGGTTGACTGATTGGTTGAAGTCAAAGGTCATGCCCAGTTATCTGCTTAAACAGGTGAGAGAGATACAGATATGATCCACACTCAAGAAGAATGCAAAGACCACTGACATGTAAGTCAGGTTCACAAAAAGGGATCTAAACTTTAAGATTTGCTGCCTTGTAGTTTCAAAAATTTAAGTTATCTTGTAGTTATCTTGTAGTTTCAGACCGTATGAATGGACTTGTCATTTAGAAACTTAAAGTTTACTTGTAGTTCGAGAACCACAAGCGAGCTTTGTAGTTAATACCGAAAGCACGAGCAGTGGGGGGTCCTCCATTGTAGTTATGGAGCGTGTGGACAAGAATAAACTTTGAGTTTAACAATGACCTCTCTGGTCATGATAAACAACGATCGTTCAAATTGTTTATTTATTTATTTATTTAGTTGTTAGTGAGTCGTCGTTTCGTTAACTTGAAGTTTTGCTAAGTTGAGAGTTTAAAAATCACAAGTCCCGTATGAATGTAGCTATCATTATTCCAGAAGATATACCCAGATGAATGCCCTATCATACTCAATCAGTCAAAGACTCCAGGGGAGCGTTTCATCAAGTGGTTTTGTCAGTGATATTGACAAAATTGCTCTCAGCCAATCAGATGCAAGGATTTCAGTAGCTTATAACAGTTGTCGGTAAAAAATCACTGACACAACACTTAATGAAACGCTCCCTGATTAAAGATTCTCAAAAGTCAACTCTAACCTGCATTCTCATGTTTCACCAAAGAAAATGAGATTGAGAGCTTCAGATTCACCCTTCATCTTGCACTTGAGATGTGTAACCCTAAAAACCTACCCCTAAACCTATCCAAAACCTGATGTGTTTTGGACTTGTAATACATTGGATAAAGACCAATAGCTTTTCACCCCTTTAACATTGCAGAAGAACCACTTCAGCTCATGTTGAAACATGATTTGAAACATGGCCTCCAACTATAAGAACATGAAACATGTTTCCAGAGAACAGGGTTATATCAACAAGTTTTTCAGGCAGGAGGCAGAGAAAGGGAACTGCACTTTCCACAGGTTAACAGGTGTATCCAGACAAAATGAGTTGGAGAGGGTGAAGGGGATATATATCTAACGAGGGAGTTATGGACAGGTGCGGATTGATGGGAAGGGTTGGGTTTTTCTCTCTGGATCATCAACAATGCATGCCACAACTTTAATATCAGAAACAATAGAAACAACTGCAAAAGGCTGGTTCATCTTCTGAGCTTACACCCCCCCCCCCCCCTCCCCAACATGCCCCATGGCCTGAGACTTTGTGAGTTTCATTGCAGCTTAGGCCATTGGTAGAAGGGTTTTGATTATTTTGGCGCTAGGCCTCCGTCAACATGTCTGTGAACGTGGCTGTCACCAAGACGGGGCTGATGTCAGCTTGGATTCTACTCCACGTTGAGATTGATATTACAAGCGCTGGGGGAGATTGAATATTTCCCCAGCAGCTCTGTCTTCTCTATTGCATGTGTGCACTGTGCAGGGATGCTGCAAGGGCATACGGGGAGGGGGGGGGGGGGGAGGGGAGGGCTGCAAGACAAGAAAAGTGGTTGAGGAAGAAGGAAATAATCTGAATTGATTTTCTGAGAAGACAGAAGTAATAGATCTAAGGTCTCCCTGGATATTTCATGAAAATACTATAAAGTACAATCCAAGCGAAGAGATAGGCCTACATTCACGCTAACTCACAGAAAAAAGTTTATCATAATCATGTTTAATCATTAAAATTAATTCTACAAATCAACTCTTTTTTTTCTTCTAGGAGAGGCTATTAAACGCTGCTAAGTAGTGGCAGTTTAACATGTTGAAAATGATTTGATTTTGGTAGCACACATTCTTCACAGATCCCTGCCCAGGTTATCTTGGGATAAGCATCGAATGGGTTAAAATGAAGGCCCGAACCAATACAACCCTTTCACTCAAAGATTTTTCTAGCTTGTAACCTCTCTGTCATCATGATGGCACATGTGGCTGACTGCTTGGCTCCCATTCCTCCTAATAGAATATGATACGTGACACAAAATATTTAGCTAGCTACACATCTCACTCTACACACAGCCAGCTTGGTCCCGACCCCTTTCAGACAGGTCTGACAAGAATGACCCCTTTCGCAGCGGTCTTTCATGTTGATCTGAAAAACCACTGCTCTACAGAACACTAGTAGGCTTTCTACACTTGATTTCTTTTAACCCCCGGACTATTTTTTGGGCTGTTCTCATTTGTAGTTTTAGTACTGTTTTATTTCCCTAGCCAGAGGGCTTAGTCCCCTCTCTTTACATTTAGCACCACCTTTTGTGGGGCTAACCCTGCTTTTTTCCAGGGCTAAAATAATCCCCTCCTATTGTGGACTTCGCCCACTTTGGTAAAATGCAATGTGAAGAGAAAGTGGGCTAAGCTTAGTCCTGGACTGGTGGAATAAACAAGGATTTAGCCCCACCGATAGTACGGGACTACGCACAATTTTGCAAGTGTAAAAAGCCTGTAAGAAATCATAGCATATGATATGTGACACAAAATATTAACTACACTGTAGCTACACAGATCCAGCCTGGGCTCGACCCCTTTCAGACAGGTCTGACAAGCATGACCCCTTTCATGTTGATGTGGAATATCATCTCTCGCAGAACACATTGAAATCATACAACCTTCATTTCTTCTTTAGAGAAAAGATAAATTTTCATGAAAGTTTATAAAAAAACTAATTATATTCCCTGAAGGATCACATTGGCATTCTGCCATTAAAATAGGCCTACAAATAGAATTCAAGGAATAAGCAACAGTGTCTACGCAAAGACAATTTCTATAATCAAAATATAGGAGTCTTCACCACTCTATTTTCTGGTTTTAAAGATAATTATGTAATAGTGAAGAGTGAAAAATATGGTATGATTTGTATGCCATCCCCTTTACAAAGTCAACAGTCTACAAGATGTTGGAAGTCTGTAGTCACCTGTTAAGGTGAAATTGTACATTTTCATGTCATGATAACATTGTATATTACTTATGAGCCTTTATTTTTAGTCAACTTCTGTCTACGGTGACTTCCATATCTTACCTTGACTATACCACAAGAGTTAAAATTTGACCTTTCAATTTGTGCAACATTACTACATAACCTTTTGGCATTTTGAGATCCAAAATATGTGAGTTAAGATAAATACCAAGATTAATTTCAAGTTTGTAAAACAGATATTATTCAATTCTATTTCCACATATCAATTTAAAATTAGTAAATAAAACAGATATTATTCAATTCATATCAGCATACTGTATCTGGCAGATATAATCAACATGATCTATGACTTTAACGACAGTAAGAAAAGACATAAATTCAAAATTGCAACGATGGCTATAAGCATCATTTCAGATTACAGAACTAATTACAAATGATCTAGAGCATGGTATGTTAGAATAGTTCCACACTGGTCAGTGAAAACAGGGTGGGTCAGGCATGTACATGTCTCAAGGGAGGTTACAGCCCTGGCTTTCACCACCACCCTAGATAGTTCCAGATAGCTCTGAGCCTATATATCATTGGTGAGATGAAGTGAAACAGGTGGAATATGGAATCATCTCATCTCCAAAGGATCATAAATCAAACAATGCTCCAGGAGAGGAGAAATGAAAAACATGTCCTTATTTCCAGATATTTCTGACCTTCACACAACTACCACCAAAGTTCTCATTGCTGTAAATAATTGTTTCTCTTGTAGTTGTACAGCTGTTAGTAACATTGGTAGAGGTCAAAGGCAAGGCTGAGCTCAATGAAAACTAATATTTTCCATCTTTCAATTCTGATGTTGCCTGAACTAAAAAAAATTGGCATGAATAAAAATATGGCTCCCCAAAAATGAACAGTAAAAATCCAGGTCTCCCATTCTCAGATCAAGAGATCTGGGGAGCGTTTCATCAAGCGTTTTGTCAGTGATTTTTACCGACAAATTTGCTCTCAGCCAATCAGATGCAAGGATTTCAGTAGCTAATAACAGTTGTCGGTAAAAATCACTGACAAAACACTTGATGAAACGCTCCCCTGATGGATTTCCAGGGTGATCCAAAATGGCGGACCGCTGGACCACCTCTTGCGTGCTAGATGGCCCTCTCTCTAGGTGCAAACGAGTGGTACGATGTTCACGCTAACCACTACAGGTGTGTACGTGGCTGGTGCCAGTGGACCTACTTGGTGCGCGCCATGGATCGCTGCATGATAGGGCGATCCACAGTCCAATCTCGTAACAAGAACGGGGTCTAACACTCCTTTTATTGGAACAGTGTCAGGCATGCAGTAATGGCAACACAATCCAAAGTATCAATTTGGGATTGGCCGAGTTTAGTAACAAAATTTTCCACTTGAACTTAATTTAGTTGCCCCATTGTCCATTTTTGGTTTGGCAGTAACTTCAGGCATTCATTTATGTTGATCCTTGTTATAGATCTTTGTAGTTATACCTATCAAATTAATTATATCAGAACCTTACATGTATATAAGGCCTACATGTAAAAATCCTCTAGAGTCTTCAGAGGCCAAAAGACCCAATGCAGTTTGTAGTCTAATTGGAAAGACTCCAAAGTGATAGCATACATTAACTTAATTTCCATTATTACATCCTTCCAATTTCCCTCTCTCCACTTTTCATTCCAAATAATCAATCTTGAAGGAATAGCAGACAAGTAAGAAAGTTCATTCATATAACCTGATGAAATCCAACGACTGCTGGCATAATTCAAAGTTTTATGTCGCCTTAACAATTACAGCAGAATGTTTTATATTGTAAGATAAATAGTTGTGTAAGGTTCTTGCTTTAACCACCGTCATTATCCATTTCCATAAAGTTTTATGTCGCGAAGTTTTTCATTTTGCAGTAATGACGCTCTGTATCATAGGCTTTCGTTTGTCACAACTTTTGGGGGGCTGCACAATATGAAAAATTCATTAATATCTATTAGACAACAATGAATATAGTCATATTGGGAATATTGTTATTGCTATGTAAAGATCTGTAGCCTACCTCCAGGGGTAAGAGTTTGACCCCCTTACCTGACCCCCCTGGGACACACCCATGGGCATTAGGAGCACACCTGTTCAGAATCATCATACCTCCCTCAGTTAGGATCATATCACATTGGTTTTGGCAATGAAGATCTATAGAAGGCTGCAACTCATTAAAGTTAGGCACTCAGTCCAAACAGGCTAGTCTACAATATCAGACATTAATAAAAACATTTGGGATTACAAGCTATAGAAAAATTGAAACTTTATACTGATACTATAAATGAAGAAAATATTAAAATAGTGATCAATAGAATGATATGGCTATTTCATTCATAAACAAGTATTCTCTTTTAATATTTAAATAATCTTTATAGTCAGTTACATTGTATTTTCATCAAATTCAAAATGCATCAAATTGTTATCCTCTCTTAGAAAAAAAAATAAATTTTGAAATGATTCTTCAAATTGTCATTTTCAGTGCAGAAATTAATTAAATTCTTAGAGTTTTAATGACAAAGCTAAAAGGATAGATTGAAAACATTTATAAAAATCTCATTCTTAAATGTGGTGATAATTCAATGTCTATCAAAACAAAAATACTTTGAATTCCTATGATCTGTCTGTTCTCGTTCTACTTTCATCAGTAGAAAAAGGAGAAAGAAAAACAGAGTAAAAAATTATGTCAGAGACTATATTTCCCAGCACCTATATACCATATGCTGAGTAAAATCCTGGAACATACAGAGAACATGACAACATATGGTGAGCTAATGAAAAATATGTCCTTTTCTATAATTTATTTGGCATGTACCATAAACCATGACCATCATTTATGAGCATGAGTGATGAATTCATTACCATGTTCCGAATTAAAATTGTGATCACAGACTTTATCAGTATTAAAGAGGAGCATATCTTCACGATTGACTCTATCACATCACTAACAAATTATGATACTCTATTTATTTCTGAGGAACATCTGAATGTCAAGGGCTACTATACAACAATTAATTAAGAGGCATGTTACATGGGTAAGTCTATTGTAAAGTATTGTACTTTCCAAAATGGAAATAGTTTTTTTTTATGCTCTAAGTTTGACAGCCCCCCCCCCCCCTATCAAACCCGCAAATTTATAAATCACAAGCAAGTGTTCAGTTCAGGACTCTCACAAGAAAACAGAGCTCTGACAGTTATACCTACTTTAAAGTATAATGTTAACTTCATCAAAAATATCTTGTCTTTTCAAATCTCTGTCTTTTCAAATCTCTGTCTTCATTCGTACAGGTTTCTCCCACCTTATGTTCTCTTGGTGAGACCCAAATTACATTTCCAGGATAGACCCTTATTTCTTTATGTAGAATTTCATATATCGTGTGTTGAGAGCCAGAAGGGCGTTAACTCTGTGTTAAAACATATGAGTTAACGCCCTTCTGGCTCTCAACACACGATATTCAAACTTCACAGTTCTTTTCAATACAAGGTAAAACAAAGTCAACATAATGTAATTAATTTCTTTATAATCTATGTAAGAAGTTAATCCATGAATTAAAAATTATTGAGGAGCAATATCCATTACACTGTCAACTACAAAGTGTATCAACAACCAACATTGCATGGGTTAATAACTACCACACCAATGCAGTCATGTAAATGAACTTGAAACACCAGGTTCCATTCCATATCTAGGTCAACGTATTATGACCAACTGTTCTCATCCAATTTCAAGCAGCTGTGTCGTTTGTCATTCCCATCTCCTACATCAACTAATTTTCATCCAGCTAACTGAATCACTGGCCCTCTGATTCACATCATCTTCTCCCCTTTCTCACAGTATCACAAATTGTCTCAAGCAATTCTTATTTATTTACCCGGAAAAGCACCAAACAGCTGAAACAAATTTCAGTAGATTTGCAGAAAAACTGCTTGGCCTGTAGCAGCTGATGTATTGAAAGATTAGCTAAACTGTACATAATACTCAATCAGCTTTTCATAAATCAAACAAGGTATACCAGCTGTTGTTTTTTCTCTCTCTCTCTTTCTCTTTCTCTCTGATTTATCACTGATATTCATTGATAAAACAACCTTATTACATCTCTTTCACAATTCAACATTACTCATTACCTCATCAAAACCTTTGACAATTTAAACCTCATTTTGATGAATGTTTCCATCATGATCTTGTATCTACATAACCCGTATTTGTCTGAACTGATATCCATTTTCCCTTTGTTTCAGGTGAAATCCAAGGTTTTGAGCACAGAAAGACACTAATTTACTGTGAAATGGAATGCGAATATATCAATAAATTCCTTGATCACTTGTAGCTTTCACAATTTTTTTCTCACATCCATCTTTGCAATCGACAGAGCTGATATGAAATGTTCGAATTTTGAAATTCTTATGTACTGTACAACAAGCAAAAGATACGACTGCGTCTTCAATATGCCTCCGCTTGTATTCAGATAATTCCTGATCACCTACAAGTATAATATATGCGCATTCATCAAATGGTTATTGCGAAATTGTGATTTAAAACACTAAAATCCTATATTACTAATTGACCTCTGACTATAAAGCAATATAATCAGTTGTTCTTGAGATATCGTGGAAATGTAGCCAAAAACTGCATTAATATCATGTAAATTGGCCGCTGAGACCTGCAACCTGTGACCTTTGACCTACTTACCCCCAAAATCTAATCAGTTCATCTTCGTATGGGGATACATAGTAGTACCAAGTTTGAAGTTCTTACCTCAAACAGTTCTTGAGATATCGCAGTAACAACGCTAAAAACCAGTAATTTCATGTGATATCATGAGGAACCAAAACAAGGAAACGTGGCAGGAACTTGAAGGGGAGCCTACCTAAAAGTTATGTTCACACGATGGGAGCTAAACTTTCGCTTGTAGTTTCAAAACTTTAAGTTAACTTGTAGTTATCTTGTAGTTTCAGACTTTATGACTCATAGTTTCGAAACTTTAAGTTTACTTGTAGTTCTAGAACCACAAGTGAGCTTGTGGTTAAGGCTGAAACCACGAGCAGTGGGTGGTCCTCCTTCACAGTCTCAGTTAGTGATGACCTCACTTTTCATGTTAAACTTCCGGGTCGTACCCTTCGCGCGAATTATTAACACAGGATCTGTATGTGTACTGTACACACAATCGGTAGTATCTACTTCCGGGGTCAACCACGACGATCGCTCGGCTTGTAGTTTCAACTTGCTGTTTAGGGCTCGGGTCGCAGTCTCAGTTAGCGATGACCTCACTTTTCATGTTAAACTTCCGGGTCGTACCCTTCGCGCGAATTATTAACACAGGATCTGTATGTGTACTGTACACACAATCGGTAGTATCTACTTCCGGGGTCAACCACGACGATCGCTCGGCTTGTAGTTTCAGCTCGTTGTTTAAGGCTCGTGTGAACCCTCGTTGCGGTTAGGGGGTTGTGGTTTTGTTAACTTAAAGTTTCGAAACCGCAAGTCCCATATGAATGTAGCTAAACATGGCCCACTCAATTAACACCCTGTATTAGAGATGTCTAATTAGAACTGCACAGGTGGCAGGATATCAATAAACCTTGCCAGGAGAAGTGATATTACATAATCCATATTACATCCATATGACCTTACTAGCTAACACTTGTTCTTCAACTTCAAGCATCTACTGTCAGTCAATCTTGCCAATTTGTCTTTCAAGAGTTTGAAATGAAAAGAAAATCCCTCCAAAGTAGGGTATATTTTAGAGAAGGGAAAGACGGCTTTTCCAGATTTTTATTTAGCCTTCACATTGCAAAAGCTATTAATCACGAAAGCCTTGTAGTTCAAAAATTAGAAACCTGTATGGATATTAAGACTTAATGATTGTAAAATCCCAATAAGAACTTATTTAATATTACATTCATATTCTTTTATACACATTTCTTCTATTTCTTTACAGTAAAAATGACATGTAGGGGAAAAATGCCAGGAGTTACAAGATGAAAAGCAGCTTGTGCTTTTTGAAAACATCTTATACAGAGGTATTTGATTTTATTACAGGTTTCCTCTTGAATAGGTACGCTACATCCTGCGTGCCGGATTCAAAAACAAGAACATACTCCAGTCAAACTAGGTCAATCATTATCAGATCATGGTTGGACCAGGTGTGTCACTCATGACTAATTCATTCACATGCTTCATACCCTTACCCCACCCTAGTATGTCCCTCCTACTCCTACTTCACTCCCCTTCCTTCCTGCCCTATCACATCCCCCCCCCCTTCCATTTCCCCCTTTACACATTTATAACCATTGGTCTAGATAACCACTAACACTCATAATAAATGCACTTTTCAACTTTTTAAAACACATGTTGCAGCATCAGGCCACAGACAAATGTGTGGACAGCGGTAGGCCTTTAGAACTCCTTTTTAGCACATAATCAGACGACGCATAACCATTTAGTTTAAATCAGTTGCACTTCTAGGTTCTTGCATCAAAATCTAAAATTTAAATGCCTGATATGAGATTATAAAGATGAGAAAATAAAGAGTTGTCAAGAATCAGTTTCAATTCGATGACAATACATTAGTACAGGGCCTACCACTTGTGATGATGTCACACTAAAAATGGAAAGATTATCAAAAACTAAAGTTTGTCATCTTTGTGTAAAATTGTTCCAAATGATGTAAAATGCACAAAGATTTACCTTTTTTCAAAAACCTGCTCCTTGAATAATTCAACAAAAGGGTACAGGTTTATTACTCATTAGTTCTACATCATAAATATTACTCTGTTACTACGGCAATATGACTTACCAAGAAAGAGGCCCGATGCATTCAACATTCTCACAGCGCGATTAGAATGGCATATATTTTTATTTTAAAACTTCTTCAAGGAAGACTAGGGCAGCAGAATTTCATCATCAAACTAAACACCTGTTTAGCTGATGACAGAAATAAAGTTGTTTGCCAATAAACAAGAGAAAGAAAAAAAAAACTTGTAAAGCAGACAGAAACATGGCAAGAGGTGCCAAGTTTATATTTTTGTCCTTAGGCTAGATTATTCTTTTGAAAGAAGAGAAGAAACAGCTTTTCAGATTGCTCAAAAGAATGTAAGAAAGTTAAAAATAAATGTCCATGATTATACCACACATATAGTGAGAAGCTTAAACACATTCCTGGCGTTTACTCATTCTTTGTTGGTTGTTTTGAACCTTTTTTGGTGATCTTCTTCTTCACTTATTACAATGGTCTAATCAATGTCATCAATATCAATCACATGTCAGCATTTACAGGTTGAAAGTTAAAAGTAATATATTATCATATTCTTCTTATTTTGCACCCTCAGAGGAGAATGGCATTAAGTTTCTCAATCTTTCTCACTCTCCCCTCTCACTGCTAACCAGCAGTCTTTCTCTCTCACTCTCTCTTCCCTTCACGCTTTCTCTCTCTCTCTCTCTCTCTCTCTCCCTATCTCTAATGTATCCCTCCCTTTTCTTTGTAGTCTGTCTCTATCTCCCATTCTTTTCTATTGTCTCTCTCTACCTGCCTTGCTCCACTGTTTTTTTCCAGGTCCCTTGACTCATATGCAAGCCAGATGTGGCTGCCGTACAACAACCATGACAGATTTACAGGGTGAATCTAAAGTAACTGCCACAAGCAATAACATAATACTAGCATGACATCAAACATTCAATCATGGCCACATTCATGGGCCATTGTTTCTATAAAGAGAAATAATAGTGACATTCACACTAACAGCAATTCTTATGTCACCCATCGTATTCTCATAATTAAGTATGTGAACAACAAAATATTCACTAATTGGTGGATATTCTGCATAACCATGTTTATTTGCTGTGCACTTTAGATGCATGTGAAGGTCACTGGATGTGGAAGTGAGATAAGGACGTCCATTTTGAAAAGTAGCCAAAAAGTAAGATTAGAACCATGACTCAAATCCTACCTTTTCTTGAGTGCGATTGGGTCAAATAAGAAAGACATGTTCATAGAAAGCATTTAAGTTATCAATAATGAAATTGCTTGTTGCAATTAGGCCCTACTTTCCCATTTCATATTCCAGTGTTGAATAACATTAACCTATAGTGATATTTGATATGGTATGTCTCACAAAAGTTATGAACTCACTTTCCCTCTAGTCTGCAAGCACAGACCCTAATTTGACTCTTTATCAGAAAATCATTGTGTCTTGAGAGAAGGCTAATTCAGCTACCTTCTGGTTGTGTCAGGAGCAGCTATATAGTACATGGTCTATGGTAGTCTTACAGTGCAGACACTCTTTTATGACTGACCAGGGTTTGTGCCTGCAAACTACTTTCCCTCAGAGGTGAAAGCCAATAATACACAAACAAAACGATTGATAGGTCTCAATAAATTATCCATAACATAAAATCTTCTCATTATTTGCCAGTAGTGTTCCAACCAAATGTGTATATAAGTTTATTTTAAGAAAAAAAAAATCAGACCCTTTTCACCATTACAGTTTATACTAGAGGAAAACCTTTATAAGTTTTTAAAGAAACAAATGAAAACTGCATCATGTTATGCTTATGTTCCTATCATTATGTCACATCACATTCAGTGCAAGTTCACAAGAAGTCCTGTCTGTATGCATGCCTAGTTGTAGGCCTATACTGTTTATAATTCTATTCAATAAATAACATCGACAAATTATTTCAGGATGCTCTCATTGGAGAATTAAACTGGCAACACACGTACAGTTCCCAATTGAGAGCGGAGTTTATCAAAGCTGGCTTGACATAAAACATTAACCTTATTTCATTTCCCTTCTCTAACCCATCTGCTTTAAATCTAGAGGATAACTGACAACAAATGAAAACCAAAAGAAAAAAAATAACATTTCTACAACAAAGCCTTACACAAGATCCCTCATCCGCTTCAAAATATAGTTATGATGAGGAACATGATGGTATCAATAAACCCAGATTATGAAAAAATAAAATTCCTGCAGCTGGATAATGAGACAAAAATGAGGGGCATAACAAATACGATATCCTACAAAAAGAAACAATAAAACAAACTTGGCACATCTAACCTTGGTTGTAAATTAAACTTGATGCAGACCAGATGCTTTGTGGGTAATTTAAGGCACTGCTAGTGATAGTTACATGGACCAGACTTTGAACTCTTTGAAGAAGAGAAAAGAAAATCTGGCAATAAATCATTCAATAATACTGAAGCTACAAAAAAAAGTGAACTTTCTGGTTTTGCTCATTTTGGTTTCAGATCGGTATCTCGAACAGGAAGATACAAATTTGTTTACACGATAGATAAGCATTGTCATATCTGTACAGCTTCTTCTCCGAACTTCAACCATGTACATGAGGTACATGATTATAATGCAAAGTTTTGATTTTCAGATAATACGAAGTTATTGCATTCTTTCTTCAAGAAGAAAATGGCTAAATATTAATAAATATAATAATATATTACGGTTTTATTTATTTACCCAGGGTAGCCTCATCAGTATTGATATACTTTTCTCCTCGAGCGCCCTGAAATCATGTTATAATATATTATTTTATTTTAATGTAGAATAAATTGATTCCAACTAAGAGTAGGTATCATGACAATTCCTGTTTGGAGCCAGAAGGGCGTTAACTCAGTTTAATAGAGAGTTAACGCCCTTCTGGCTCTCAACAGTAAGAAAGAAGTAAGAGCCATCTTCACTACTGACTTGTCTGCCATAATGCTTTCAGGAGAGGGAAATATAAATTAATACATCTCTTCGTACTAGCAAGGTCTGAATAAATAACTTTAATAAAAAACGCAATGAATTCAAGTAAGTTACAATGTTCTAATGTCAAGTATAATCACAGCAGTTTGCTATAAAGATGATGTTAAGTGGACCAGTACCAGATCCTATAACCAAGTACAGAGATATCAATGACTACATGTGTGTGATTAATAATAGATGTCCAGCTGGTAGACTTGATAGCCCAATCCCTCAGACATGTGCCTCTATTGACCCCCTCCCCCAACCATTACAAAAACCTTTTCAGACTTGACCCATGACTTTGATGATGACAAAGATAGGAAAACACATTTTCCATTTAAGTGATACACCAGACTTGTGTAGTCCTGACCCATTCTTTTATTTAGCAGGGACAGTCCTTTTCCCTTTCCCTGGCTTGTTTTCCTGTTGCGGTGGAGTGAGAGAAGGACGCTATGTTTTGTTTCCTGCGTGATGCACATATCTCTGGCAAACACGTGGGGAATCGTTTGGAGGGTGCGCTGCTGCTCCCTGATTAAAGGTCAAGTTTTGCGGAGTTGCTGGCTGGCTGCTGGCTGGCCGGCTAGACTAGTGCTAATCATTCACAACATTTCTTGGTGGAATCGTTTTGTCTAGAGATTGATAGGACTTGATCAACTCTACAAGGGGCTAGGGAGATGGCTGCAACTTCTATTCCAACTTTAGATAGGAACACATATAATCTTTGAGATGCATCTATCCCAATGGACGTTTTGACTAAATCGGCACAAAATTAAAGCCCTTTTGACTCTAATACTGTATACCCCAATCATCATATTCATGTAAAAAGCCATCATATTCATGTAAAAAGCTTACATATTGTAAGCTCTATCACTTTACAGTTCAAGTCTCCACATTATGACAGGCATAAGTGATGGGAGAGCTACAGTCAAGCCTACTTGATTGACACATTGTCACACACACCTCCTCCAAACTAAACCACACCCATAAAACATGTGTCAGGGAAATAACAACAGCGGCTACGTTCACACTGCAAAAACCTTCTCGATGATATTGTTCTTGAAAATTAAACTCTCGATATAAATGGGCCTACATTGTTCAAAAACTGGGTTCTTGAAATTATTACTGTTGAATGTCAAGCAAAGAGATAACCAACTACGTGGTTTAGGGTGCCGATTTCATGTACCAGAGCACTCTCAATTGGAAAAGACAAAATATGCTCTAATTCTCTCTCAATTTTATTTATGTGAGAAATATTTCTTCCAACATTCACTTAATTTGAATTCTGGCTTTCAAAATAATATTTCAAAGAGTGTCAACTTCAAATCAATGCTATTCTTGCTTCTGAAACCATCATGGAGTCATTTTCGGTCCATGGTTTGCACATGATCAGAACTACCATTACATAAAGCTATGATCACTGTCCACGAAGAGAATAATGCATCATGTTGTAGACGTTTCAATGGTGCAAATAAAGGAGGAATGTTTCATGGACAATTTTAATGTGAACAGAGGCTAGCTATTCATCACCCTTCACCTAACATCGCAGGTGGATGAATCTACATGATAAGATCATACACAAGATCTTGGATGTCACATCTAGTAAAAAATAGACAGAGGAAGAGACATTTATAGACAGAAAGATGATTAACATTCATGCGTCATTTTGACTACCATGCTCTGTAAAAGAATTCATGTGAGATTGCAGGATAGTCTGTAAAAACTGTAAAATTACTGCTGTCAAATGCATAGTGGCAACATAAATCAATAACTTTTAACTTCTCTTGCAGGAAACACGATTGAATATTGATGTGTTTTGTATTGGTCAATCCATAACAAAACAAAAAGAAATGTATATTTTGAATCTTGGATTTTGCCTTTAATTCAACACACTTTAAAGCTCACCCTATTGTAATGAAGTTTCATCTTTACCATAGAAATAAAAATATGAGGGCAGAATTTATGTCTGTGTTTAGGTGTATGCCATATCATAATGTATCTGTTTATATATTTATGCACCATTTGAAAGAAGCTGCCCAAGGAAAGCATCAATTATTTTCTAAATCTAAAGCAGGAAAAAAATTAACAAAAATTGTTCATTATGACAACAACTAACCAGAAAACTCGATAAACATTCCCTATAGTCTAATGAATGAGACACAACATAATCAGTGTCCCTAATCAGTGTCTGTGATGCAGACTATTAGTAGTTGAAGTGACTGCTATTTTATCTTCTTCAGACAAGTGGCAAAATGCACAGATTCAGTGCCGTTCGATTTGTCGGAGGTGGCAGACTCGAAGGATGTATTGATAATGCATCACGAGGGCGCTATGCACGCGACCATCTGTCCCAGATGGTACACGTGGTCCGAGGCCACGGAACGGACGAGACGAGCCACGCGGGAAAATGCTCTTTAAAAACGCACCCATGAGAACAAGTGTGTGTAGGTGTTACATGGAAAATGTGAGGGTGCATGCTGGGTAATAATGCTAGCATCTACTGATTTATTTCAAGAGATATTACAAAAATCATAGAGTACAAGGAGGGAGACAGAGAGAAGCAAGGAATAAGTAAACTAGAAAAACAAGAACTATTACATGGGTGCAATACTATCCATGAAAAAGATGAGAAGGCATAGAGATTGGGAGGAAAGCATGACAGATGAAGAGACAACATTAGGCTGACTTTAAAATGAAACATCTATTCACAATCATCACCTGCTGAACACTCTCTATCTTCCGCTAAACTTATTATTGAGGAAATTAGTTTGATTTGTGTTAAAGGATATGTATGAAATAAAATCAGTGTGATTTTCTGAACATGCTGTAAGTGGGCGAGTTTGTTTGTCTCCTATATATACAAATTTCTTTAATATAAAAAGACTCACATTTATATTAACATGAAACTAAGTTTTCAAATCAAATGAAAACAAAATTAAACAAATGTTGCTAATTACAAATAAGCCACTGCGCACCTGGAAAGCACTTGTTTCTTTTAATATAAAACTTACATGAGAAAACTGTGGTGCAAGTTACTTCACATCTTATGAAGTAGTGACTAAAACAGGACAAGTTTACCCGTCAAATTTCTCTTCAAATTTTCATCTTTACTTCATCGAGACTAAGACCCCGTTCTCATCTACATCCTTAAACTAGTTTAGTGGAAACCAGTTTAGTGGAAACCAGTTTGGGGTGTAATGAGAACGCTCAAAGTGGTCTTGGAAGCGATCTTAAGTGGTCTTGGAAACCAGTTTTGAAAACCACCTCGCGATGTGGTTTTCAAGACCGCTTTCGTCGTTAAACTGGTTTTACGTGTAATGTGGACACAACCGTTCTTCGGAAACCGATCTTCACCCGGAAGTACTATTGTGCGCGCGGTATACGATCCGCGCTGTTTTTTTGCTGAGCTGATCAATACCGTAGTACTCTAACTTCTCTAACGTCTATTTTCCATCGGATTCAGGATTTCAGAGAAGCTGACGTCGTTTAGAAATAAATTACAGTTTAACTAAGAGTAAGTTTCGCTTTTAAAATTTTCCTGTGCTCTCAACAATCTAACTTTAGTCTTATTAATTCTCGATCTTCTGACTTGAGTAATCATTCATAATGATTTTTTCTGCATCATGCATGCATGCATGCATCGTCATGTGCACGCGGCTCAGGTCGGCTTGCGGCTGGCCATGTGATGGAATTCGTGAATGATAGGCCGACCGTTAATCTGTCATTTTCGGTTCATTTGAGTACGTATTGTAAGTTTACATGCATAAACTGAATGTATCATTTCTCCCAATGGAAATTTGATAATTGATTAGCATAACCTACCATGAGCAGATCCATTTTAAATTAATTTGTAACTTCGATTAACCAGACCAAGTTGTATACACTCGCGCTGCTGACATGGTTGAACACCCTGTCTGCATGCAGACAGTCCGTTCATGCAACACACAACCCATAGCCATACATAGTCCCAAACTCGCAAAAAAAAGTCTTGAATTAGTTGAAAATGTCATTATTGTTATAACAAATCTTGGCTGTAGTGTTAAGGTTTTTTTGTATTCACCAGAGCGCTTAAAATAATCTTTAATTTTGTGCAAATATAATGCTGAGCATATTCTTGTGAGGCCCAACTAACAAAAAGTTACGTCTTAGCAGTCTTCTTAGGTTAATAATATCAGATTATTGCCTTTAAATGGTATGATTGAATCAAGCCATGATTTGTAGAAGGCCTCGCAAGATATGCTCAAAATTCAAGATTTTAGGGCTCTGGGGGCCGTTTCACAAAAGTGTTGGAACTCCCACTCAGTGACACCTCGGAATTGTCTAGGCCTATGCCATGGTAAGCTGTTTATCGCTTTCAATTATTTTATCGCTTGAAAAATTTAGCTTATCAGGAAAAAACTGTTTATCGGCAATAAACTTGGTTTTCATGGCAATACATTTTTTCTTTACTTTTCCCCCATATATTTTTTTTCTGACAACTTACAAGCAATATTAAAGGAGGTCAGAGGTTACACCACTTTCGAAAGCGTTTTCCTGCGGGAAAAAAAATTCTGACAAGCACAAAAACAAAAAAAGCGGGGCACATGGTCGTGCCACATTTGCCCCCACCCCTTTTGGATCCGTGCCTGCATTAGGTCTAACATGTACAAGTACACCGTTCTTACAAAAAAATTATGAAATACATGTATTGCTTTCATTCAAAGTTATTGATATTGGTTTCATGTTACCCGATTTTCTAGACAATCGATACATGTAACTGTGAGGACATTAAGTTGGTAATTCGGTATAGATATTCGTTTATTTCTGCAGCTTTTTTTCTTACTTTGCTTTCCAATATTATTGAAAATTTAATTGCCTGTAATTTTGTTATTTTATAACTGTCTCGTCAATTCATGTTGATGGTGGTTTGAAAATTAATATTTCTCATTTCCTTTATGACAGATATGGATAGAATCCACTGGACGGACACAGAAACTAAGGATTTAATATCGCTTTGGGCTGACGACGCAATACAGGCACAACTAGATGGTTGTGTACGTAACATACATATTTATCGAACCTTGTCAGAGAGCATGACTGAAAAAGGCCATGATAAGTCAGCAGAGGCGTGCAGGGCCAAAATGAAAAGACTCAAGACCTCCTACAAAAATGCATCTGACACCATGAAACGGAGTGGAGCGGGTAGGGCAACCTGCCCATTCTTTGAATTATTGGATGCCATTTTGAGTGACCGCCCTGAAGTGACTCCAGCAATACATGCGCAAATGGGAATAGAGGAGGTCGATAGAGACGATGAGCAGCAGGATGAGGATGAGAGTCAGGAGGCAGATGGTGAAGATGACTCCGTCTTGACTCAGAATGAAGATCAAGGTAACTAACATACATCCATGCTCATAACTGATTATATAAAATATAAACATTATGAAATGAAAATAAGTTTTCAGTTTAGGCTATTTCTATTTTTCTGTTGTACTTCCATTTTCTTTTGCCGAAGAAATGAATTTCAATAAATTAATTTCATTTGTAATATTAAATATCTTTATTTCCATTATACATGTATGAAAAATTAGATTATTTACATTAATATGTTTGCATTAATTTGTTCATTGTTATTGTGTTTGTACATTTGTTGGGCCTCCAAGGAAAACTCTATGAATTACTGACAGAGCTACCCTTCTAAATTAAAACTCATGAATAAATGTTTTTTATACACATACATGAATATTTACAACCATGGCCCTAGTGTCCTATTGAGAAATGTCTAAACTGTTATTTCTTTAATATTTTTATGCATTTTTTAAAAACAGTTTCAGATATGGACCTTTCATCAGATAGCGGCGATCTGGAGATGTATGATGCAGTCTCAAAGAAACGTCTGCCATCATCTAGCCATGGTTAGTTCACCGTTACTGTGAATGTAATGTAGCGCTTTCAAAAAGCTGTGTATATAGGATGTTTGAATGTGAATTGTATAAAGGACTTTCAGCTCAACAAAGTGAAAAATCATAGAAGAATAGCACCAAAAAAGGCCATGAAAGTCATATGAAATTGAAGAAAGTCATGAACTTTAATAGTTTTGCTAATTGTCATCCAAGTGATATGCAAATCACAGGTATATATGCAAATAGGAAAGTCAATAATACCACACACCATTTCTTTTTTCCATTTTATTACATGAAAGTTTTCACATATTTACTACAATAATGAACTTGGTTTGATTCCTGTAAAATCAATTTTGTAATATATTTTGCTTGGTTAGTGAACTTCTCTATAACACCAAATCTATTAGAATTGATATTTCATAATAGTTTTTTGAAAATAGTGTCATCATCTCATTCATTTGTTCAAGAAAGCAAAACTTTGAAATGATATATCTTTCATATTTTACATCCCAGTTTGATGAAATTTGAGTGCTATGGTCCATTTTTTCCCATATACTTGTTCAAATTCACTTGTTGCGGTTGACTTGGCCTTTGAGTACTGATTGTGTCGTAAACTGAAATGAAGCATTTCTTGTTTTGATTTCCACACCTTGTGTTTGGGGGGGGGGGGGGGGTGGGCAGTTACAGTGTCACCAAAACTGTAACTATGTGTGACTTTAGCAAAAATGTGGGGCATCTTCAGAATCAATTGTTGTGAATAATTAAAAAAGAAAACCACCTGAGACAAGATTAAAAATGTTACTTTGGAATGTGCAGTGTATATGCAGTTGAAATTGTGTTTAATGTTAGTTAGGTGTCAGATATGTGCACATTTGTATAATCCACAGTATTTATTCACCCTATATTCTTTTCTGGTGTTCTATAATAGATGGTGACAAATCAGCAAGTGATGAAGGAACAGATACCGGTAGCTCTTCCAAGACCGATAAAGGCTCAAAAAAAAAGCTTTCTCACAATGGTCACTCCCAAGGTTAGTGAGATTTTATTTGAACATGATAAACCTATGTTGATTAATATCACTGTTAGCCTATAATTTATATTCCAACTACTGTACATGTATCATCTTGCAGGAAAATAATGTCAAAAAATGAAAAATGAATTAACCCTAAAGGGGCCGGGCTTTTTTTGTTGCAAACTCAAGACGGGGGTTGCAGATTCCGCCCCCCCCCCCCAGGCCTCGGCCGTCCACCGCACGTTCGCAACGAAATTTGGCATGCACGTCACCCACCACATAATCTACCAAACTGTAAACTCAATTTCTCAGAAAAATGTGATAAGTAATTAATATGCTAATTTATGCCTAAAATCATTGGTTTGTGCTAATTAATTAAATAAAGCCCCAAAACTGAAATTCATTTCATTCATTTAGAAGAGTTTACAAGGAATACTCACATTTGTCATGTCCACAATTGTGCATTTTTTTTGCAGCCAAGAGGAGAAAGAAGTCAAAACTTGATATATCATTAGCAGCATTGGCGAACCAACTTAATGAGGGAGAACAAAGACTTGTGGCAGAATTTAGACGTGATGAGGCTGCAACACGAGAGTGGACTGAGGGGTTACTAGCACGTTCCCAAGAACTTGAAGAAAGGAGAGTCGCGATTCAAGCGGAAAGGGATCGCCAGAGAGAGCAGAGGAACCATGAAAATCAATTGGCTATCGTGAAGTCAGTGATGTCTGGCTTTGCAAGCATAGCTCGCGAGATTCGTCAGGAGTGTTCACACCCTGATCAAGCAGCACGCAACTATGCACAACCAAGCTCAACACAGCCAGTATTGACGCGACAAGAGACATTTTTGAGTGAGCCTCAGGAACCCCCTACTTACTACACTTTCCCCGGCCAGTAGCTGAAAAAAGTTTATAGTACGTGTTTGGGACTAACTCATAAACATGAATAAGCAATTTTGTCTTTTATATGATTCGCTTTTCTTGCATTTATTCTCATGACAGTGTGGCACGTTGGTATAACTTCATATGATATTCAAGGCCAAATCTAACCTCGACAGCGACTTTATTTGAAATGGAATATATCGGTCAAGAAGAACAAAGAAAAATTTTAATCAAAACTGGTTATAAAATAAGAAAGTTTATGCAATAAGGAACTGTGATAAATGACTTAGTGCAATTCACTTCTTGAAGGCCTTGATTTCTTGCATAATTAAATTATATGTAGTTTGTTCATCACCAAACTTTCGTCCCCACCTTGTGGTAGTACTTTACAAGAGATGGTGATGGTTTCGTGTATCTTGATACTTTTTATTTGTATTACATTCTACAACTTGAATCTATTTTCTTGCCCAGTTGCCCCCCTTTTTTTCTTGCCAAAACTGATGAACACATGTTGAAGGACAAATGACAACGGTGCTAATAAGCTGAATTACTTTTTCTTTTACTTACTAAGTCTTCACTATTAACAGTATTAAAATTTCTTTGTAACAGCCTACAAATGTTGATGTTTAACTCTGCAACAAAAAGAAAATAATGTGACACAGATACATGTATCAATTGATTTCTTATATTGTAAACTACAGAAAGTGTGAACCATCTTATACATGTATTAGTAAACTTTTTTTCAATTTTACCTGTTTGAGGAGATTTGAAATGTGTTAATGAACTAAAACAAAATAATATTATTAGAGTGTCGCAAGAAATTTGCAATAAATCACAAGTCAATTGTTGGTTCTGAAATCGATCATGACCTTTTCTGGAAACAAAAGAATCAAGTGATTTTCAGTAGCGTAAATGATTGCAAGTAAGTTTCCTGCAACACTCCATTAGCTAATTATTCTATATGTTAAGAAGTGGTACCAAAAATGATGGGGTAATACATGTAAACAGTATTCATAATGCAAAACAAAGAAAATATTGGGCTTTCATGATCTATAGTTCACTATGCATTCCCAGTTAGAATAAAGAGGCTGTGTCTAACAATTATTTACTTTTCGCAATGCAATAATTGTCGAACAGACTGAGTAGATGCCAAGTTATTGCAAACTCTATCATGAAAATTGTATTCATATCAATTACTATGCAAGTGACTACAGCAACGCAATGTAAAATATTAAACACTTCATGTAGTTAATGTATTTTTTTTTCTAGAGAAATCATCTTTTCATTCTATTTGCATGATAAATTTCTTGAAGTTCATGAAGGATGACATTAAAAAAAAAGTATGTTAAAGCCCATTGGAATGTAGAACATAAACAATAAATTAAATGTGACATTCTTGTGAAACCTCAATGAATTTTGATAAGCTTTAGTATTTACATGCCTAGCACTTATTGTTTATACTCATTTTAGCACTCTAGCACTTTATTTCATTGTATAATTAGGTAGAGAAGTCATTTGAAGTTAAGGTAAAAATTTAGAACATTTATTTCATAGGGATATACCACTAGCCCTTGAAATACATTATAGTAGAGATCAAATAGGCATTTATTTGGGAAAATATTAAACATAGGACATTATTATTTAGAATATGTTCATTACAATAAGGTTTATGACTGTTGGTACATGCACTTCCATTTCATTAGATGAATACATGTATTTAAAAATGTGATCCTTTTGATGATTAATATCTTCAACCATTTTATGTAAATTGTATACATCCATTCAGATATATATATTTATCAGGTTCATATAGACAGGTACACTGCCATAATGTGTAATGTGTGTTAGACTACCAGGGCCCCATTGCATAAAACTTTTGCCAGAGTTTTTTTATGGCAAATATCAGGAAATTATTTCGGACTCGATATGAAACCCAGTATTGTTTTTAACCAGAGTTTCTCTATGGCTAAATAAAGCCTGGCAAAAAGTTTTATGCAACAGGCCCCAGGAGGGTCCTTTATATTTTACATAGTTTAGATCTGACAAGAAAGATTACATGTTATGTTTCACTTTTCTTTTCTATTGTACATTTCTCGTTATTAAAAAGAGAAAGTACTCCAACTGTATTTATTTGAAGTGAAATACTTATTCAGAGTTAATTCTTTCATCAAAGCTGTTATTCAGTTATGTGGTTGAGGAGAGCTGCCCGTATTGCATGTCCTGTTGCAGCTTCCTCGGCCTGTTGTTCTTGAGGTTCGTCGGCCTGTTGTTCTTGAGGTTCGTCGGCCTGTTGTTCTTGAGGTTCGACGGCCTCCTGTTCTTGAGGTTCGACGGCCTCCTGTTCTTGAGGTTCTTCAGCTTGCTGAGCTTCCTCATCTGCTTGTCCTCCAGCTGGCTGATAAACATCTTCTGCAGCTACATCCCTCAACCAGTCTTCAAGTGGTATGTCGCGTCTTATCTCGCATATATTGTGCAAGACACAGCATGCCATGACGATATTTGGCAAATACTCAAGTAGCGTGTCGTTACGTTTTAGGAGGCATCGCCACCTACCCTTCAATCTCCCAAACGTTCCCTCTATCACCATCCTCGCACTGCTAAGCCTGTGGTTGAAGATTTTTTGCTCCTGGGTCAGTCTTCCATTATCAGAATATCCTTTTATTAGCCAAGGCAACATAGGGTAGGCCGGGTCACCCAAGATGTAGAAGGGGACATCCACATCATGAATTCTGCGTCGAGTCTAATTTAAAAAAAAGTGAATAAGAAAATGGCTAGAAAATCGGAATAATTGGAAAAAATGTTTAGACATATTTTTATAGAGCAAGAGAGAGAGGGCAAGAGAAAAGTTGTTTGAGAAGAGGTACAGGGCGATGCCGGGGGGGGGGGGGGGTTAAGAAAAAAAGTTCAATGCTGAAAGAGGGTGAGAGAGATTAAAGAAAAGTGGAATATTTATAGGAAAGAGCACTGCATCAAGTAACATTTTAATGACCATATAATCTTTAAGGAACTCCACTCTTGGCACTTTGCCACCTCCTTATAAGATAATTATAATCTATTTATACATATATTTATTATACATGGCTGAAACTCACATTTGGAAACAGGGTTCCTTCTTGACCACGGTGATATATTGCAGAGTTTGCAAAAACCCTTGCATCATGGACCCGACCTGGCCATCCAAAACACAAATCTGTAAATCTAGGAGATAATGAAAATATAAATATATATGGCTTACTAAATGACTTAATTTATTTTGGTACAAAACCATATAATATTACGCATCTGAAAAAATTTCCACACTTTTTCCAACTTTTCAAATTCCCAACTCCCATCACAAGTCTCCACCAGCTTCTTCACTTGCAATGTTTAACATGTAAAAACAGCCTCAGTCTCTTCGCCTTTTGCTAACTTGTTGAAATCATAAAGCCCCTCCCCCCGGTATATGCGTGTGTGTGTGTGTGTGTGATTGGGTTCTTATCATGGGTGTACCCACATTATTAGATGTGAGTGATCAGGGGATGGCTATTTTTCTCTCCCCCCCCCCCCCCCCAAATGAATGGAATGACAGCATGTCACTACCCGCCTCAATTCTCAAAAAGTGCATCAATTACTACCTAATGAGATATGTTATTTACATCTGGGAATGGTGATAGTGTATTTGGAACTTCATTTGGAACTTGGTATCCGAAGTGTCCGATTTCTTTCAAAAGCACACCCGCCATTTTTGAATTTCTAACCATTTTTAATGTCAGCACCGGCGGCGGATGGTTGAAACTTTAGAGGTAGACGGACATCATGGAAATATTTTCGACAGGCAAAAAAAAAAAAAGGCATGGTAACCAACTTAAGAATTGACAGAAAAGAAAAAAAAATCATGGTATCCATGTGAAAAACCTCATTATTATGGCCGTTTGGTAAATATTTCCACAAGCAAAAAAAAAAAAAAAAGTGACATGGTAGCCACCGTCATTGACCAAAAAAAAACGTCATGGTATCCATCTGAAATGACATTTTTGTAACCAAATAAGTTTTTGAAAAGCCCAAAAAGAAGGTGCCCTGGCCCCTGGTAACCACCTTAAGAATTGAGACACGCAATAAAGGTCATGGCAAGCAAAAAACAAGTCACCATAGCAACCACCCCCCCCCCCCCCCCCCCCCCCCCCCCCCCCCGCCTATGAATGTTTGCTCTGTTTCTGCCTCAATAGGCATTAACATTTGTGATAAGAATTTCAGACGGGAAGAGGCAATTTTGGTGGGGGAATTCGCAACTATTTATTTTCTTACATTTTATTATGAAAAAAAATTATAATTATACCTGTATCGATGATCGCATACAGCCTGCAGGATAACACTATGCCAGCCCTTCCTGTTATAGTAGTCTGCAGCAAATTGAAAAGGGGCAACAATTGGAATGTGAGTTCCGTCTATTGCTCCAGCACACTGGGGGAAACCCTTCCCCTCGAATCCCTCAATAACCTCCATAAGATGCGCGTTCTTTGGAAATTTTATAAATCTTCGACCTAAGTTGTCCACAATTGCTCTGCATGTCGAATTCACAATAACACATGCCGAAGATCGACCAACACCAAACAGATGGGCCAACGTACGATACTCGATATTTGATGCCAATCTCCAAAGTGTAATTGCGATTCTCTTCTGTACCGAGACGGCCTCCCGAAATTTTGTGTCATGTTTTTGTATCATAGGACCAAGTTCATTACACAAGAAATCAAAAGTTTTCTTTGTTATTCTTAAGTTCTTCTTCCAATCATCATCGGTAAAGGTATGTTGAATAATCTCCCAAAACCCCTCACTTTTGGGTTTGACCCACACGTGACGCTCACAGCTGGTACTGACAAGGAGCACCATCATGCAAAGCACGTACCGACGTCTACGTTCGATTATAATTCTTCGAAAACGTCGCTGTCTTTTCCGTCTCTCTTTGATGATCAATTCATGAATTCGGTCCATATTAATAGGCTCAAACTCTCGGACAAAAAACACGATTCAAGAAATATATGTGAGAAACACGACAGCGGCTGAATATAAGCACAATTTTGAAACAATAGGTGAATAGCAACCGAAGCTTTATACGCTATATGGACACATGTAAGGATTGCGTGCATGCGCTGCATGCATGCATGCATGCAGCTAGCTGCGACTGCGATCCCGCGCTATTGTACGTAACGCTCGACGGTTTCAAATTCCGCGCGAAATATTTGACCCCGCTTAGAGCGTTCCCACAGCAACAAGATCACTTACGGTGAAGTGGTTTTGGAAACCAGTTCAGGGGAGCGTAATGTGAATGCCAACGAAGCGATCTTCTAAACTGGTTTTGAAAACTGGTTTAGTGGAAACCAGTTTAGGAAATGTGATGAGAACGGGGTCATAAAGACAAAACATTAACTGTGCATGGAATTATTCACCTCCTCACACAGCCTCATATCAAATTTAAAACCACATAAAAGGAACATAATGTTGTGCAATAGTCCTTCGTAATGAATTCCTCACCCTAGACAGTCTGTACTCACATCTACTGGCTGTGTAATCCATTTATTCATCAACTGATTCTCATCCATCACGTGCATGTTCACACACTATTTCATATGCGTTTCTCACAATTCCCTAAAAAGCTCTAAGAACATAAAAGGAACATCATAATGTATCTGTTGTGCAATAGTCCTTCCTAATGAATTCCTCACCCTAGACACTGCATACTCACATCTGCTGGCTGTGTAATTCATTTAGTCATCAAGTGATTCTCATCTATCATGAGTGTGTTCACACTCCATTTCATACACATTTCACGTTTCATGTCAGAACATTCTAAAGAGATTAAAAATGAGATTAATGTGTTTAAATGAAATACTCCGACATTAATATTCATCATGTGAAAATCAACATGAATGCCTAGAATGAAGTGTGCATGAATAAAACTTCAAAATGGTTGAAAACATAGGCCTCCTGGGAAGTTTCAAGCACAGAGTTATCTTTCTGTGTTTTCTACACATAGTAAATGCAGGTAGACAAAACCGACAGTAATCATCTACAAATTTCTTAAAGATATCGTTCACTTTAGATTGGTTTCCTCGGCCATCATTGTTGTCAATAGCATAATCTTTTGATTTTCCATCATAGTATCTTTGATCGCTTTGATGTGTGAATGCATGTTAGGGATTGGATACATGACAAACCGTAAACATGTGTATGCATTTCAGCTGGTCTGGAATAGATTTTGTAGTTCAAACAAACAAATATGCATGACTCAAACAAGAAACACTTGGATAAACACATAATAAAGCCACATCCCTGTTATCTGTGCCCTGTGTGGACAAACCCTCAATCTTGGAAGTTGACATGGTAATGATTGGTGCCCCTGCATCTTATACCATCTGGACATCTGCTAATGAAATGATGCACTGGGGATGGAGAGGCAAGATGGTGAGGTAAAAGGGATGACAGAGAGGTGGGGAGGGGGTAAAGGGGTATGAAGGGGGTTTAAAGGGGGTCGAGGTAAAAAGGCAGGAGGGGGTAAAGAAGTGAGGATGTTGTTAAATGGTTGTCAAGGTTTAGGCCAAAGGGGTGGAGAATAAGGGAGGGGATAAAGAAATAAGTATGGGGAAAGAGGGGAAAGAGGGGAAAAGAGGGGAAAAGAGGGGGAAAGAGGGGGGAAAGAGGGGGGAAAGAGGGGGGAAAGAGGGGGGAGGAGAAAGAGAAGAAACAGGGTATGATAATAGGGAGTACCTATTGGGTTATCAAGGAGGAAGCCTAACAACAGTTTAGGGATAATTTCCCACCTGGGGTAAGGTCAGCAAAGAATTGGGTTGTATATTCCAGTTTGAGAGAGCCCAATGAGAAAGTGTGTGTGTGTGTGTGTGTGTGTGTGTGTGTGTGAAATCAATAAAAACATTTGAAAAAAAAAAAAAAGTGTGCCTTTGGTTAGGCAACTAGATATTGGTGCTATATAAATACCCCGATTGGATTGGAATGGATTGTGTGTTGTTAATTAATTCATAAATGTTTTAAAGTGGCATTAAACTGGTAGGACTCAGCGCCTTTGATTAGGCAACTAGATATTGGCACTATATAAATACCCTGATTGGATTGGATTGGATTGTGTGTTGTTAATTAATTCATTCATAAATGTTTTAAAGTGGCATTAAACAGGTAGGATTTGAACAGGGGCAATAGTGTAAATACCTGCTTGGTAGGATGCTATATGTTATTGCCATGAGTGGAATGTGTGCTGAACTACGACTTAAATATAAGTCATAAAAACAACTCAGTGATAAAATATCTGAATGAAATGAAGTCTGGCAATTCATGGATGAAATTAACGAAATAGCATCATTGCACATTAAAAAAAAACTGCCAAGACAGATCTATTCCTGGGGCAGAGAATCTAAAAATAAGTTGCTACCTTGCTGGGAGAGTAATTTCCCAACAGAGCACATAGCTACGTTGCCACATACTTCTCAGGAATATTTGCCATCAAATTAATTTCCCCTCCAAGTAGCCTGATTCCTCCAAAAGGTTCACACTCGCACCATCTGTTCAGGAAGAACGTAGCCAAGAACTCTTGAAGGTAAACTAGGAACGGAAATAAATTTCACTGAATCACCATGTTGAACCTCATTTCTTTCCAGTTCAAGTAGAGATTAGCAAAGACAAAAGCGAGTCCGAGGGTAAACATTCTATGAACCACCAAGGGAATACTAAGATAAATTCTTTAAAAGATTTTGTAATGACCCCGACTTCAATTCTAGAACAGACAAAAGATACAAATGATCAAAAGAGGGCAGTTTCTGTGAAGCAGAGAAAAATATCCTTTCCCTATGTCAGAAAAATAACAAGAGAATAAGGTGCGTAAAAGTGGGCCATTGACTGGGAAGTAATACTGTTCCTAGATTATAACCAGTAGAGAGAGATTCTCTGAGGTTCACTACTCCTAGGTAAGGGATATCTTTGAGCAAGGGCTCAAGCAAGTTGAAGGAAACCAAGATTTGGACATCCAACTCGCAACCAAATCCTGCTTAAATCCTGATCGGGATACAAGCCCGTCTGACCCACAAACCTGCTCCCGGACGGAACAACATAGCAAACAGTGGCAGCTTCCCGAAATCAGATAGTTATTGTGAACTGGTTTGCGAGATGCAATAAGTGATAACACCGAGTCCTGCCCTGAATGGACTCCATTACAAATCTAACATAAGACAGGTACAAGAGGGAGGTATAGGAAATAGAATACTAGCGATAGATACTAAGAGCTCGTCACTCAGGCCAGTAAGAATCACTAAATACTCTCCAGTACTTCCACCAGGAGAGATCCTCATGAAACACAACTTGAGCGACTGTAACGTAGGCAATTCTTGAACTTGCATTGTTAAAATTTGGCATGTTACCTAATAAATCAAAATCATAAGATTTTCTAATAATTTTTGTAAAAGCTTCCTGTCACAATCTAATTGTACTCTATGTCTTTAACAACACAGCACTATTTCCTATTCAATGCTTGACATAATAACTTGGTCTTTTAAAGAGTAGTGTGTGGTAAAATAAAAGGTCTGAAAACTAAACTAATGAACAAGAACTGAAACTCAGACATACTACTGGTGCCACTCTTTCTAAGCTTGCATTTCCTCATTCATATTCAAGCATTCTGAGCACCATAGATATGAAAACATTCATGTTTCATAAATCTGATATATGCAGATTAGACTCCACAGTTACTGCGTTTGGAGAAAATGATCTTTGTCAATAGATAATGGGCTAAGAAGGCAATTTGCAATTTGAGATGAATGTATGAGAAAATGATCATTTAGCTGGAGTCAAGCCAAGGCTTTAGTGTATTCAATTAAAAGCTGATGAAAAGTTGATTCAACAATGCATTCCAAACAATGTGATCAAAACACAGCCATTTCAAACCAAGAGTTAAAAAGAAGTCAGTAATAATATCACTAATAAACAGATAGCATGTTAGAACAAGACTGTATATGGCATAAATATTTGCGATTCGGACTATATAGCCAGAGGGGTTGATTTCGTGATCAAGAAATTCTCCGATCTACATGCAGCAATGATGATGTATAGATCTAGATCTACTTTTGCAAAGCCATGTGGTGAATTTCTGACCAAAGGAAAAAAAAATACAACTAACTACTTATGTTGGCAATAATTTAGCGGGCTGTTATATTTGTGACCCAGTCAAGATTCGTAAAAATAGAATCCCGCAAACTATATGGTGTATATAGTAATATATGTTGAACAGAAGCAAAAAGATCAGCAAATTTGATCATGTTCATCCTTTTAACCCTCTCGTATGGAGAAAAAAAATATTCCATTCAAAGCCTGGTGGAAATCAAGCTCATAGATGAATATATGTCAAAATACTCAACAACAACAACCTGCCAATGGCGATGACTATCAGAGTTGCGTTAGATATGACTGGTCTCCCTAAATTCAGGCCTATACCTAAGCCTACTTTGATAGATATGTAAATCTGTTACTAAAGGAAACTCATTACGAGGTGTAAAGTTGCAAACCAATAGCCCCTGTAGTATCTATCCTCTAGGTTTCTTGTCTCTTCTCGGCCCAAGAGCCGTCGAGAGCCATCCATATTAATGCGGACTCCAAGCAGGTTAAACCCTGCCTGCTAGCCTCTCCAAATCAGCATTTCATTTGAGAGTATCTTATGGTGCTTAGTATGCACGCTGGATAGAGACGTATTCGGAGAAATGAGAAACAAAAAGCGATAGATTTCAATTGCCTCAGTCATGCATTTCCTTCAGGAGATGCAGTGGTCACAAAACATTCGTGGGCACTAGAATAGAGGTGATACTACGGGAGAGTTTGACCAAGATAAATGGTGGCAATTCTCATGCATTAAACATTCGGAAGAAAAGGCTACAAATAAACCAGAAAAAAATCCTGACTGCATATGAAGTTTGACTAGTACTGCACAAGTTATCAATGGTTTCTTACATCATGCAGAATGTATTTTAAAAAGGCAATTTCACTTGCATTTTTCCAAGAGGTGTGTAGGCCTCAAACTAGATAATGTATTCATTTGCTTCATATCCTCATTCATCAATTAAGATATGTAGCCTAGCTCATATTACCAATAAGAACACTCCCAAGAAATCATTAATCTTCCTTATCACTTTCTCCTTATTTAATGTACATTCAATGAAAGATGATGTATTGTCATATGGTATTCTGCACTGCATCATCAGAAAAAAAGGCACTTAAACCCTCTCAGTCCCCTAGGTGCAAGAATGTGTATGAACTCAATGGGTTTCTTTATGGCTTGGGACTGAGAGGGTTAAAGAGAAAGTTGAGTTCTGGGAAAGGTGAAAAAACAATTTGTGAGCTTTCTCATTCCTTTTATGTCAGTTTGGCAGAACAACATAGTAGAAATGTCCCCTTAAAATGATTGCTCTTCGAACGCCCTCATATTCGAAATATGATGAGAACAGCTGAAGTGTTTCGGCCGAAAACATTCATGCCACATGTGTGTGCACTCCCATATACCCATTTCTGTATAGTGTGAGGTTTTGGAATCATCAAAATGATAAGAAACTGACACAATCTTGCACCTTTCCCAATTGCTTTAAGACAGTTTCTGTCACAATTTAATCGCACGACCAGAACTCAACTTTATCTTTAAACAACCACATATCATTTGTCAATTCTCCAGCCCTGCTGCTAAGAATAAAATATGTGAACTTGATAGAATACTTCCAATTACTCTCTCAATCACCTATCAGATAAAATTTAATCCATGATGGTAGGTTATTATTGACCTACAGCTTCACATGACAGTCTAATCAAGTGCTTTTCCTTCCTTCCTTTATCTTACCACTGATTGTATTAAGAATACATAGGCGTACCTATTAACCATGTTAACCATAAAAGCTGCACCTCTTAAATTTATTATTAAAGCTGCACCTCTTAAATTTGACCAAAGGAGTCAAATTGGTTTCCCTTCCTCCCCCCCCCCCCCCCCCTCTCTCTCTCTCTCTCTCTCTCTCTCTCTCTTTCTCTCTTTCCACTTCACTATCTCTCTCACCTCTTTCCCCCATTGTCTCTTTCAATACGTTTCTTTCCCTTTATTAACAATATCTTCTTTTACTTTACACCAGATTATGCAGTTTTGATATGGATGAAATAAAACATCAAAAACATTTCCTGAACAAGTGCTAAACCCTGAAATATAAGCAAAAAAATGTAAGCAAATAAGTTCTAAGTGGAAAGCAAAGAGAAAAAGGAGAATCATTGAAGGAAATGAATTGACATCAACAAAGAGAGAAAGAGACAATGCATAATTACATACATGTAGGTGTGAATTCAGTCTCTTGGCATTTCATACAAATACAAATTGAATCATCTATACATAAAATATTAATGTAGTGAATTGATAAATTTTCTTAATTTACATACGATTGTTATGAGTACCACAAACCTCCAAACTTTCATATTTAGAATGAACTTGCCATTCACAGATTAGCATGACCATAACTTACTTGACTGACGATGTAACTCCAGATCAAAGCTAAACACTCCCGTACCTTTGCAGTAGAACTCGTTCCTCTGAGCACGAGCTCTCATTAACTTTGAAAGGGTGATGGGCTTATGTTCCTGGCCAGGGGTGGGAGGGGAGGGTCTCCTCTCGCTGTTGGTCCCTGCCCCTGCTGCATGGGTGTGGGGGAGATGGGGGAAGGAGGACGGTGGTATGGTGGGAGGGGGCACGGGGACAGGGGCGGCAGTTGGAGGACTGGTGTCCAGATCTCGTTCCGTTTTCACCTTCACCTTGGTAGGGCTTATTGGGCTGGTTGTCTTCCTCATGTTGACCATCAAAACACTCCTGCTTTCATCCAAATTATTCCAATGTTTTCAACCAGTGTCACTCAAGTGTTCAGCACAATACTTTCACATTTAAAACTGATTTGTTTTCCACATGAGACTGTCAATCTCCAGAAAAGCTTTTGTGAATGTCAATGCATAATTATGCAAAATGTATCCAATGCAACCTTCTCAAAGACTAGTATGATAAATGATCACTCCTGATTTCTGTTGATCTGATTCTCACTGATCAGTATAGGGCAAGATGTAACTAATTTGATATTCCGAAATAAAAATCCTTGATTGGCAGAAACTGGGATACTTCAGTTTCATTCAGGCAAAGCACAAATCCTGCAATGAAATCAACTTAATCTAATGTATCTGTAGAAGCTAAAACTGATCACAGACAATCATATGTCTATTCTGATTTGCTCTTTTACTTGAAAATTTTCCAATCTCTATTTCCCGATACAATATAGTCAGAAGCATATGACTCTCCAATTTTGCGCAGGATCATGTGCATTCACTGGTTCACGAGAAGGTGAGCTGACTCTGATGATAAAACAGCTGATGAAATATAGTAGAGTGCATTCAGTTGAAATATTACAGGCTATCTATATTTGAAGAAACAATGAATCCAACAAGAAGATATGAATTTTCACTGATTGTGTTATACAACCACTACGTTTGGCTGTAAGGAGATAGTAAGCAGTAGAGCCCATCAAATCCAGATGGGTATAATGAGTGTCCTAATTAGCTGTCCCTGCAAACTATCATCAGTGCATGAAGTACATGTGGGGACGAGTAGCCAGCCAGCTAGGAAGCGACTGATTCAGTGCGTGCACAGGCAAAGAGTGTCACATACTCAACTAAAGACACTTCCTCCCCGACTTGGCCAGTTTGTCATGGGCCTGCGACCCTGCGACTTGTCAACGTAGATTACGAAGCAAGCAGGATGCTGCGAGGCTGTTGACGAGAGCGGTGCGTGTACATCGGAATGTTGTGACAGTGTGGGAGAGAGTGAGAGAGAAGACGAGGAGGGAGAGATTGAAGGAAGGGGGGGGGTGAGGTAAAGAGTAGTGATTAGAGAGCTGAGCTGCAAGCCACGTGTGGTGCAGTGTTGAGCAGCAGTGCGGGGTGCGTGAGCGTGTAATGATTGCTGCTGCTGTTCAGGGCCCTAGCTGCCTTAGGGGAGCAAGGGGATAAGATTGCCGACTGCTTGCCAGATCGAAGGACAGACTCTCGTTGATTGAGCTTTGCTGTGGGGCTGCCTGGTGCGGCGGCTAAGCTTGCCTGGCTGTCTGCTAACCCCACTGCTGAGCTATCCACCTACACATCAAGCTAAGGACTCACACACATCACCCCCTTACACCATTTGTCTCCCTGACTTGGCTCTCTTCTCTCTCCCTGTGCACACCACTGTCATCACAGATTGGAACAGCTGCATCAAATCCCTTGAATTCCTTTACCAGTGTGAGGCAACACAGCTGTCAATGATAATACTCCAATGTGATAAATCTAGCTTGGCTCGTTGCTTAGCTCAATGCTAACCTACTTCCAGCCCTACTGAGCTGTTTTTGCTACATCATACATGATTATTGTTATGACTGGACAGAACAACCTTTGAGCATTCAGTCCCTTTTGATTCTGCTACACATAAACAAAAAATAATAATAAAAATACCCTCTAAAATTCAAATCTTGTATATCATCAGTATAATAAAAAAAAACTATTAACAATGACAGAACTAATTAATTTACATGTAAATTATTCGGTGGAATCATCTTTTTTTTCTTTCCAACTAAAAATTGAAGTGGATTTCTCGCAAAATTTTGACAAATGAATCAAAAATATTCACTAAAAAAAGTTAAGATGATTAAATACCACAAATATATTGACTTGTGAGAGGTCATTTCAAAAAGAAGTAGGAAATAATTTTTTTGTAGATTACTATCTGAATCAAGCTCCATGTAATCACATAATTCTAACAAAACAATACATAAATGAAACAAGGATATTGAAATGAATCCACAAGAAATAAATAAATTACAGCGAGGGAATACTGACAATATTAAAGCAGATACCATAACAATCCAATGAGATGCAAAGCATAGACCTATTTCATACAACACAAATGTGGGATATGTAGTTCTTAATATGAATAACTTCTTGAAAATTGACATACCATATTTTCATATTAAACCATTATTGGACGTGGAGGAATGAGATGACTGTGATGAGTATGATGACTATTATATGTTGCATTTTCAGGTCAAGATATAAACTTAAAGTCATGTTCATGAGTTGAGCATTTGAATACCGTCCATAATTTAAACGTTGAGGTGAGAACACAATAAACCAAGCGCCTGGTAGAATGCTAGCCTGATAACAGCCTCTGAGGCCTGGGGTATAACAGGCCTACCTCCCTCCCCTGTCAAGTATGTCTCTCATGACGATACAAAATAATATAGACAGATAGAAAGAGCCTGAGGTAAATAAAGTGGGAGAAATAAGACGAAGAGAAACAATAAGAAAGAGAGAAATAGACTGAAGACAAGGGATTAAATGATGAGAGAAAGGAAGATCAATAAGTGCCAATGGGGGGAGGGGGTAGAAGAGAGAGGGGATGTATAATGAAAAAGGAAAATATAAAACACAAAAATTGTGAAGTCAGTCACAGAAGCAGATTGAGGATGAGAGGGGGAAGAAGGCAACTGTAAGGCTATAGGTTTATAGAACCGACAGAGTAATTTGATGACGAAATTGGGACATGAATGAGGCAGAAGCTTGGTATGAAGAGAAATGTAGAGAAGGACACAGAGAAAGAATGGAGAGAAAGAGAAAGGTACAGAGAGAGAGAAAGAGAGAGGGATGGAAAGAGAGAGAGAGGGAGGGAGAGAGAGAGAGAGAGAGAGCGAGTAAAGGGTAGAAAAAAACACACACAGAGCAGAGGAAAAAGAAAGCAATAAGAGGAAAATAAAAAGCTGAAATGTCATGGCCACATTTGAAGAGGCAGCATTACAGAACACACACTGAGCCCAACGCCCCATTATGCGATCTCTGTTGTGGAAAAATGATGACATGGAGGTGAGAGTTAGCCAAGTCTGTTCAGGATCAGCTGTTTCTTCTAATCCAACCCTGCCTGCAAGACAATAATGATCTATCGCCTCACCAATCAAATAACAATCATTCAATTCATATACAACCAATATCTACATAGGAGGCCATGAAGAATCTTTCTAGCTAAAATAGGACACATATTTTTCAAATGACACACAATGTATGTTACTTCCATTCTGTTGGTTGTGGCAACAGAGACCCCGTTCTCATCTACATCCTTAAACTAGTTTAGTGGAAACCAGTTTGGGGAGTAATGAGAACGCTCAAAGTGGTCTTGGAAGCGATTTTAAGTGGTCTTGGAAACCAGTTTTGAAAACCACCTCGCGATGTGGTTTTCAAGACCGCTTTCGTCGTTAAACTGGTTTTACGTGTAATGTGGACACAACCGTTCATCGGAAACCGATCTTCACCCGGAAGTCCTATTGTGCGCGCGGTATACGATCCGCGCTAATATACGTAACGCTCGACGGTTTCAAATTCCGCGCGAAACATTTGACCCTGCTTAGAGTGTTCCCATAGCAACAAGATCACTTTCGGTGAAGTGGTTTTGGAAACCAGTTCAGGGGAGCGTAATGTGAATGCTAACGAAGCGATCTTCTAAACTGGTTTTGAAAACTGGTTTAGTGGAAACCAGTTTAGGAAATGTGATGAGAACGGGGTCAGAGTTCCTAATACTTTCGAATACCGGTAGCTGTTATCTTTTATTTGAAAATTCTGAAATCTATTCAATATCATATCAAATATATCACTTGGTTGAAAAAAATAATGTAAGACGGATAAGAATACGTTTAGGTTCATTAATACTTGATACAGCCATCACATCAAGCCTATTCATTTAGGTAGGTTCAGTTCATATTTTTATTATAAACTAGTTTGGTAGCCCTCAGTTTTCTCATATATAGAGTTTTAAATAGGCCTATCAAAGGCTATAGACCAAATTTATAGAGGTTTCATTTCAAACACTGTTGCTACATGAGGAGGCATGATGGAGTCATTGGCAGAGCAGTGATCTCTAACAGGGAGTTCCCTGAAACCAACCTCCTGAGATAGGACTTAAAGGGAAAGTCCACCCTAATATCAAGATGGTTTTAAAAGAAGGGGAAAAATTAAAGAAAGAGATCAATGAAAGTTTGAGCAAAATCTGATAAGATATAAGAAAGTTATGAATTTTTAAAGTTGTAATCAATCAAACACAAATTGGCAACTCCGTGACTTGTCTTGCGAGCTCCCCTCCCACTTATCCTGCACTAAACTAATCATAAATTTCCACCTTTTTCTAAAGAAAATATTTAATCAAACATGCAACATAGATACATGTATAATCATTAAACATATGTTTCTACACAAAACCTGTATGAAACAAATGCCTTCCCAAATGAAAATTTATGAGTATATACAGCATATGGGAGAGGAGCTCGCAAGATACGCAATTAGAATTTGATTGATTACAACTTCAAAATTTCATAACTTTCTTATTTCTTATCAGATTTTGCTCAAACTTTCATTGATCTGTTTCTTTAATTTTTCTCCTTCTTTTAAAACCAACTGGTTATCATGGTGGACTTCCCCTTTAAAGCTGTAGATCCCCTTGTTGCTTACCAACAAGCATATACCTGCTTTTCTGAGTAATCAGGTAAAATACATGAGGAATCAATCAATCAATCAATCAATCAAATATTCTGTATCTTGCTTGTAATGATTATTATAACTGTTAGGAAGCAGAATATTCAAAGTATTCTGCCTACAGTAATAAATCATTTCTAAATCTAAAATTAATAATACTGCGAACAAGTATTAACCTGCCATATGGGTGGGGAAAATAAAATTTGTGCAAATTGCTAAATCATGTACCAGTCGTAAGGTGATGAAATACGTCACAAAAATTAATCTGCTCAGATTTTCACGAGGCCTCTGCAAAGCTGTTACACACCAATCTTTCTTCTCATTTTTTTTTCTTTATGTTCTGTGAGTCCAAATCTGCACATGCAGAAAGCCCACAGAGCAGATATTTCATCAACCCAGCATGCTGGAAAATTGGCCTCTTGTTTCTCGATTTGACTGGTTTAAAATGAGCCGCAGGCCTGCCAGGCTAACAAATCACAAATATGCGTGTATGGATTCTTCATTAGCTAGAGCAGAAAAACAGAGAGAATAAGTATTGAAAATTAGTTCCTACTTCTTTTTCTTTTTCCTCTGTCTCTCTTGTCTCTTTCGTCGCCTGTTTGATGATATTTCCTGGTACTCTACAGCTCTACTAACACCAGTAGGTGATTGACTGGTAGAGCAATGTCAAAGGGGCGTCTCCTACTGAAAAACAATCAACTTGAGAAAAGTTCACCTGAGTTCAACAAGATATCAAACTCAAGTTGAAAACCAGTGACCTCCGATGAGGAAGATATAAGGAGTGTTTTCAAGAGATACAGCTCTCAAGTCATGCAGAGCATAACAAATTGGATATTGAAAGTGATCTTACCACTGATACTACAAGTTGAAGCTGGTGACAATGAATTGATTCATTTATTTTCATAGAAACTACAGAGATATATTTTTGAAAAGCCTATGAAACTTCTTGAATCAATTTCCCCATCATTAATCAGCTTCACATGGTTCTGTTCTATATTGATTATCTCACAATATAGGCAAAATGTTGTAGGTTTTGTGAATGCAAAAAAAAAACTTCTGGACACATGTTATTTCATTTGGTCTGGCTAAACTTGCAACAATTGAATGATTTTAGGATCAATGAATGACCCTGGTATGGGAATTTTTAAAAATTATTATTTCGTGTAATACTACTTTTTCAAAGAATAACATGCATTCAACAAATCCATGACCTCAGGCTTCTCATGATTCATTGAAAACAAACCATTTAGAATCAGTGACTTCATCTTTAAATCAATAAAAGTTTAATATCAATGCTTAACTCGCAAGCTTGCTTTATATTTAACAAGGTGCACTTGACATGTTATAACACCCCTCAATCCAAGCAATGCCTGCCATCTCACTTTCCTGCTTCTGAAATCAAAGATACAAGCTTCAATCCCTACAGACTCTCCCATCAGTCAACCAGTGACAACCAACACTGCTGGGCCCTGGTACGAGGCAGGGCGGGCGGGGAAGGCAAGCTGGGGCTAGCTCTGTTTCTAATCGCCATCATACAACAAAACGAGAAAAGAAGAAAGGAGAACAATCTTCTATCTAGCCAAGACACACCGGTATGCCAGTTATCTGTCAGACTGGTAAGCATATGTTTCACTCGGCATGGAACACATGGCAAACACATTGCCAAGATTCTTAATTACTTCTGGTATTCCAGGCTCCCTTACTCATTCTTCATATCATTGATCTGTTTTTTTCTCTCCTCCTCCTCCTCCTCCTCCTCCTTACCTTCTCACTCACTTTCCTGTAGTTGTTTTGTTTTGTTTTTCTACAATCAAATCGCTGCTATATTCTTTTACAAGGAATAGGTGAAAATAATCCAAGAAAACTCAAGGTGAATTTAAAAAATGTAGCTATACGTGAAAGCACGGTTAATGCAAACTACTAATGCAGAACAACGAATTCTTTAAAGAAAGGAAAACTAAAGCATTGAAATGGTATAAAAGATATTGGTACACATATCTGTCATCCTCTTTTTTATGGTGTTGGGGGGGGGGGGGGCTGGAATCTAAGCCCTTTGTAACTTTGGCCATGCAGCACCAACACTACAGGCATTCTGTTTCTTTATTCAGTACAATATTCAGCTCAATGAATTAACAAAATCAATAAGAGATATACCCAAATAAATAAGCCAGTTCCAAGAGCAGTTATATTGCCTCTTGGGTAAAAGCAAGCTTAACTCATGCAATGACTTGGTGTGATAAGCGTTTTGCAATACAACTCTTGTTCAGTCTGCGGTAAAACTTTATATTATTTCCCTTCCTTCTTTTGCAACTGTTATCCCAATTAACCATCACCGGGAGTTAGCATGTCAGCACTTTCCTCAAATAACACCATACTGTGAAAAGATCAACCAATTTTTAGCAGGTTATTCAAAATTCATCTGCAGAGGTAATTGAATTTTATAATATGATGGCTTTACCCGAGCACTATGTGGGCAATATTCACATTAATACACATGGAGGGTAGTCCTTTGTTCCATTCCATTCTACCCCGGTGCATAAATTGCTCTGAAGGTATCCAGCTTTGAAACATTCTTTGGAGAATTCTTTGGAACATGATCTTGAATAACATCCTACAACTTGCACTTCCTCTCTCATTTCATCATCAACAACATGATCTCCATACTACATTTATGGACCAACACTCATTTTTTTCACTAATACTTTCTCCTTCAGCTATATCTATTACTCCTTGCATTGTCCTGTCTGATAGTGAGTTGCGATTGACTTTGGGAAATCCAAGTTGTTTTGAAAGAAAGAGGAAAAATCAGAGAAGCAGTTTGGTGAAAGTTTAAACGAAATCGGACAAGCAATAAGAAAGTTATGAATTTTTGAAAGTTGTAATCACTATACATATGGAATTTCAAATTGGCCGAATAGGTAATGTCACTGTGATGTAGCTGTGGACAACTCCTCCATTCGCTCCAACACATAAAATGACTACACTTTTTTCAAATGTTTTAATTAGTAGGATCTTTTTCTTTCATGAGGACCTATAACAATATGCTATCTCCAATATATTTTGAGTACTGACCTAAAGGTGCAATTAATGATAAATTTTGTACGACAAATGGGAGAGTTGTCCACAAGTATGTCACAATCGATTCACCAAATTGCCAGTTTGAGATTCGCATAGATGTAGTGATCTCATTTTTCAAACATCCATAACTTTCTTATTCCTTGTCCGATTTCTTTCAAAATTTCACCATCCCGTGTTATCTGCTTTCACACAAATCAACTTATTACAAGGTTGGATTGCCCTTTAATCAATTGCAACATAACTTGAGATTGATATAAACTACCATTCTGTAGGCCCTACATCAGAGATAGACAATTGTAACTGTACAATTAATTGGAGGGCTTGTGATTTATTTGGATGAACCGTAACTCTATATAAGGCAGGACCCTAGTCTCTACACAGAGAGCGATATCAGACCTTAGATCTTGTTGTTATATCTTATGTAGATGTAGATGTAGCATTTCTGTTTGAACATGCCTGCATGTACGTGAGCGTACATTCAAGACAAATTTGCTAAGACAATAAAAACAGTCACAGATTAGTCATTTTTATGCTTTAAAGTCACTTAAGGTCACTGACGTGCACTCATGCACTGATGAGCACGCATGCGCCAACAATTTAGAAATGTTAGATATGGCATGAAACAAGCCTAAAAATGACCCTAGACCAAATCGAGCATTTCCAAATTTTGCACGTTTCTCTTGTAATTGGCTTGGATCATAGCAAATATGTTTATGTTATAGCTTTCTATTGCAGAGATATAGAAATGTTGGAATTTTACAAAAAGTGGGTTGAAAAAAAAAAAGAAAGAAAAAAAATCAAACAAAAATAAGAAGATGCAAGTTAAATAGTTAAGGGGCATAACTTCAACCATATCTACCATTGTGCAAAATTTGAATACATTTGACCAAGCCATACTAGACATATTGTGCGAACAAAAAAGTGGGTAGAAATTTTTTTTTTAATTAAAAGAAAGAAAAATCGATCGAACTAAAAGAAGTGGACAGTACTGAAGTACAACCCACCTAAAAATCTAGATCCTGCTATGGTAAAGTAGTCCATAAATTGTCTCACTCCCTCTCCCACTCTCTCTCTCTCTCTCTCTCCCCCTTTCTCTTTCTTCCCCCCCCCCTTAGTTTCTCTTTTTTCTTTTTTTTTCCACTCACATATTTCCCTATATTGTGATCCCATACTACACACCTCCTACCCCCTGCAGAATCACAAATGACCAACAAGTCAAGACCAAATAACTAACAAATTGTTGCCTCCTTGCATACTCTGGAGACCGGTGAGTGATTATGATAGGCTCTCATGGGTCTAGAAGCCTCCTTCGATAATGAGTCAAGCAGACAAACTTCCTCAGAAATACCCTCACCTTGATGCAGAATGCAGGTCTAGATTAATCCCTTGGTTAATGGAGGAACTCGCTAATATAAAAATGTACCATCAAATCCATCTTTATAAGCAAGAGAGTTGAATAAGTCATCCGAGACAAAACTCTCATGGGATGAAATTCCTTGAAGTTCATAATATCATGTCCCTCTTGTCCCCAGCACATTTTCAGATCAGTTTTAAGAAATTCTAAGAAATAGTTGAGTAAAGGTCAGAACCTTACAGCATACACACATGCTTGTATTTGTAATATTGAAGGGTATTTGTAACATTAAAGGGTTTTCCCACTCTTCAAATACAGATACTGTTATAACCAAAGTCAAGGTGCACTTGGTCTATCCTCTGATAAAAAGCTAAGTAAGTGATAAGTACGTAGTTCTCTAAAATCTTGCCATAATAATGGAAAGTGATTTTAAATACCTTCTATCTGGCTAATTTCATGTTTAAACATTCTTTTTTAAAACTGATTTGTAATTTAGTAATAATATTAACAGTAGCTGTATCCAGAAATCTTACGAAGTAATATTTATGTATCTTGTTGGTTAATAAGGTCCATATATACTCTGGTTGTGTTATAATGGGCCTATATAATCAGATTTCTGATTGGTCAAAGTTTAAAGGTATACTCTGTTTAGGTAATAATAGGCCTATATAATCACACTTGTGATTGGTCAAAGTTTAAATGTATACTCTGGTTGAGTAATAATGGGCCTGTATATTCAGACTTCTGATTGGTCAAAGTTTAAATGTATACTCTGGTTAGGTAATAATAGGCCTATATAATCAGACTCCTGATTGGTCAAAGCTTAAGATATACTCTGGTTGGGTAATAATGGGCCTATATAATCAGATTTCTGATTGGTCAAAGCTTAAGATATACTCTGGTTGGGTAATAATGGGCCTGTATAAATCAGGCTTCTGATTGGTCAAAGATCTCTGATTCAATCACTTTTTCCTTGAGTTGTAACAAAGCTCACATTGGTTGTGTCATCTGATGCAGATTCCTTTTCTCACATGGCTTCCAGACTCTCATCTGCTTTTCTTACTGACGTCAGTCATGTGACAAGACAAGGAAGGGAATCATGATTCATCCTGACAGAAAGAAAGAGGAAGAAAGAAAGAGAAAAGAGGAAAGGGGAGGAGGCTAGAGGATGAAGAGATGGAGGAGAGGACAAAGAGGTAAGGGTGAGTGATGAGGAGAAAATGAAGAGGGGAAGGAAGAACAAAGAAATATGATGAAAATATGAGATATAGGCCCAAAGCATTATGGTTTACCATATAACTTTAAATATAAATCACTGCATAACTCAAACTGCATGAAGTGACTACTGCATAAGCCAATCAAAAATAATCACATGGAAAGTGTATGGCAAAAAGTGAAAACAGGAGGAGAAAAAAAGAAAGAAAGGAGAACAGGAAAACATCAACAAGAAGCAAGGAATTTGCACAGTTTGGACTAAAAATGATGGATCAGAGGATGGAAACAGAGGAATGTAGATAAGGACAGACAGCATAGATAAAGAGAGAGACAGACAAACAGCCATAAGGACAAACTGACAAGGACAGAGAAACAGGCCTTAGTGTGGGGAAGAATGTGACCAAGACGAAAAATAAGGCAAAACACATGCCAACAATCAATGAAGCTTGAGAGCCTGAGATGATGATCAAGTTCAGTTCTATTCCCCGAGCTTACCTCATCTGGCTACCAGATCCAAAGTATTATATCTGGTATGTTTAATGCACTCTGATCACTATTACAGGTGTACTCAATTTTAAAAGCTACTTTCAAACTTTTCATGCAAATAATGACATGCACACACAGGAAACATCTACTGATGTACGTGTGCTGCCACAATGATGGACAAATAGTTCCACAAACTTTTTTCTCTTTAAAGACAAGGTTGAGTTCCATGAGAGGTGAAAAATATTTTGTGAGCTTTCTCATCCATTTTATGTCAGTTTGGAAGAACATTATACTAGAAATTTTCCCTGAAAAGGATAGCTCTTCAAATGCCCTTATATTAAAAATATGACGAGAAATTGGTGAAATGTTTGGGACGAACATTCACGCCACTTGTGCATGCAGTCCCATATACCCATTTCTGTGTGCAGTACATGTGCTTTTCAGCGAGATTAAGTGAATTTCTTATCATTTTGACGATTCCAAAACCTCACAGTATAAAACAATTCTTATGTAGACATGATCAACCTTTCCCAATGGCTTTGAGAAAGTTTCTTTCACAATGTAATTGCATGACTAGAATTCTACTTTATCTTTAAACAAAACCTTTGTGAGTGATTGATAATGACTCTAATATTACAGATTGTTAGAAAAGTTAGTTGATATGTTGGACTGGTGCATTTGTACAGAAAAGTACCTTTGAAAAACAAAGATAACTGCTATATCTCTTTTCCATGCCCTAAACCAAATGGATAAATATGTATATCTTTATGCAAATACAGATTTTTCTGTACAGATAATACCTAAGTTGGCTAAATAGAAAGTACCAAAAACGTATCATCTTTTAAGAGCCAGAACTCATATCGTTTTACACAAAGTTAATAGCCTTCTGGCTCTCAGCATACGATCTAACATATTTTCTATGGGATTGCCAAGATCTTCTGATGATGATTACTGTAGTCCAACAGCTTGGATATGATGCCTGCTATCCTGTCCAAACCAGAAACGGATAGACCTTCATTTTTTTCCAAAAAACAGAACATTCAGTGGCCCAGTATCTATCATTACAAAAGAAATGTATATTTTAAAAAATCAAGCAAAAATTCATCTTGAAATTACATTCTTGTGTACAAGCTATGGGTTTTATTCCTTGATATTAAAGCAACTAGAAAGAAGACTCTTGCTTTAAATCAAAATGTCTTTCTTCGAATTTGGAGGAGTGGTGGGGCCTGTCACAGATTCACCTTATTGCCCAGGCCTGACATGATAATCTTGACAAGAGGTATAAACTTGTGATTTGAGAAGATCATAGCTGGTCAAAGACACTCATGGCAAAATCATTATCACAGGCTTAACATATCTTCCGTGGAAAGCCAAAAGGGCATTAACTGTATGCAAAATGATATGAGATAACAGCCTTATGGCTCTCAGATGATGATGTCTCCCATGTCACCTCTGTGATTTCTGGAGATTTATTGGAGGTAATTGAAAATTCTTGAGAAATTGATATCATATCTTGGGTCATCAGTCTAGACCATCCTCGCAGAAATTTTGACTGGATAAGTCCATTAATGATTGACTGGATAATTACAGTCTGATCGAGAGTGAGTATGATAGGTGATGTCTTGCTACTATAGCTATTTAGAATTGGAATCAGAACTCATGTTTCACCCTCTTCCACGAATGATACACCAATCCAAACATGTGCCTTGTTCTAGCCCATTCGGGACCATTTTCTTGCTGTAATTTTATATTCTTCCAGGATATGAACGAGCCCTTTTGCTGCCACAATTTCTCCAAATCCCAAAACATGTGGAACTCTACTTTTTGGCATGCAAATCAGCGTGTTTTGCTGAGAAGGGTACTTCCATTGTAATTACCTATCTAACAAAAGAATCTAAAGAGAGAAGATTTGTCGGCAGTAACATCGTTGGTTCAGAGCTGCATTAACCAGTGATCTGGCAGCACAAATATTGTTGAAAGTTTACATGAAAAATCCCATCTTGTTTGTTGTATATCATTAAAGGAGAATGAAGGTCAAAACATTGTAATCAAGTGTTTACAAACTAAAATTGTACTTGTTTGAATAATCCAAACATGTCACAAATCTGATGTACCATATTTGAGTAAATTCAATCTTAAAACATGAACTTGCGACGATCTGGCATGGACATGGGCGCCGCCATGTTATGCGGAAAGTGACGAAATTGCGCTATAGTGTGTGATTGGCTGTTACCATTCATAGCTATCATTCAAAATGATGTCTCTACAAAACGTGTACAAAATATAATTTAAAGCAGATCTGTATCTAAAAATATTGAAAAACTGTAATTTACGTATTTAAAATGAAATAAAAATAGTGATAACAACATTTCAATTAATTTTACACTGATCTTTAGATTATCAAATAGACCTGTTTACAGATAATTGTATCCATACATTTTTGACAAAGGTTGTTAATGACAACTCCATAGCTTGCATACCAGAGCATACCCAACGTAGCAACAACTTATGTATGCAAGCGGGATTTCAAGTGTATTTATAGTAGTAGGTGAATGGAATAACTCATCACTAGGTCCTCGGAGAAAAAAAAACATCCATACACACTATGAACACGATGACAACGAAAGTGGATAAAATATACAGCTCCTCATTGTACCCTCCACAATTGTTCTGGTAACAAAAGAACATCCCTTCATTGCTATTGTATAAAATAAGTAGAACAGGTGAATATGCATGTGACACCTGTTCTACATACTTTTACATAATAGCAGTGGAGGGATGTTCTATTGTCTACCAGAGCAAGTGTGGGAGGTACAATGAGGAGCTGTATATTTTGTCCGCTTCTTTGTTCGCCATGTTCATAGTGACATTTGAAACATTAAGAAACAGGTCTATTTGATAATCTAAAGATCAGTGTAAAATTAATTGTATTGTTGTTATCACTATTTTTATTTCATTTTAAATACGTAAATTACAGTTTTTCAATATTTTTAGATACAGATCTGCTTTAAATTATATTTTGTACACGTTTTGTAGAGACATCATTTTGAATGATAGCTATGAATGGTAACAGCCAATCACACACTATAGCGCAATTTCGTCACTTTCTGCATAACATGGCGGCGCCCATGTCCGTGCCAGATCGTCGCAAGTCCATGTTTTAAGATTGAATTTACTCAAATATGGTACATCAGATTTGTGACATGTTTGGATCATTCAAACAAGTACAATTTTAGTTTGTAAATGCTTGATTACAATGTTTTGACCTTCATTCTCCTTTAATTGTATTCAAATTCATTACCTTGAAATATTTAATCTATTTTCCAGTAACATAGAACTTGATAATAACAATAGTTTGACAATGACATTATTTCATGCGGGAACATTAAAAAGAAACTCAACAACCAATGCCAAAGGATTTCCTACAAAACTATGGAGCAGTACATACACTATAGGCAAAAAAGTAATAAAAGCACTCAATTTGAACATGGGTGGAGACTGCCCAATTGAATGTGACTTTATTGAATTTGAAATGAATGGTTATTTAATAAATCCTTAACAGTGACAGACATTTGCTCCTCCATCCATGTCTCGAAAGGTCAAAGGTTAAGGTCAAGGTCACGATTTGGTTTATTGTTAAGGATAATGTGAAGATTAGGATTAGGGTTAGGGTTAGGTTTAGGATTAATGGCAAAGTTAGACCAGAGCAATTGTCACAGGAACAAATGTCATGGAACCATCCTGAACATATCAGCCTGTAGGCTGAATTGCATTCAGTTTACAAATAAAATCAAAATCATTTGGAATACATTACTAACATATCGTATTGCTTAAACAGACCAAATCACTTAGAATACACAAGTGCTATGATAAATTGCTATTGAATAGCCTATACACTGAAACTACATCATCTTTTATTTTTCTTAGTTAAGCATTTAGATAAGTAAGCAATTAAAATTGAAAGGAAGAAGAAACAACTGAAACGCTTAAAAGGTTACCACAAACCGTTTGAGAAGGAAAAATAACAGGCCAATCGTATGAACAAACAAAAATAAAGATATAGAAACTATAGCAATGAAAACAGATACTACCATACTTTTGCATGTTGTGGGTCAAGAAATCTGAATAAATGCTATTGATCTCTCTCCTTCCTTGTATCATGTACCACCAAGGCATGCTATTCTCTAACAAACTTTTTGAACATTTAGCCTATAACCTGGTAACATGGTGATGATAATCTGAGCCCAGCTGGTAATATTCTGATTTGGCAATATGGGAAGTTAGGAGACATCATGTTCACACGGATCCGGAATATTATCCCAAGTGCAAACCAGGTGTGATGTAATCAGGATAGATAGATAGATAGAAAGAGAGATAGAGAGAGATGGGGGAATATAAAGTAAAGATACACAATAGGCAAAGACGAATATTTGAAAGACAAAGAAAGAAAAAGGCTAATATATTGTGAAACCAAGGCATCATCATTCATGGAAAGAGAGAGACAATTAAGTAAAAGGGGGAAATGTCATCCGAAAGAATTGAAAATGCAGCTGCTTAATGGTAAAATCTTAGCATATACTACATTTAACATCATAATGGATATCATGTAAAATAGGGAAGTAGATTCTGGGTGATATGGACAGAAAGGCAACCAGATAACACATTGGGTGCATTATACTTTCTTTGCTTCGGTAGATACTAGATAATGACAACAAATTTCATGTCAACCTTTCAAACTGCATTTGCCACAAGAGCCAAGAAGACAGGATATAACAAAACCTCCTCTTATCATTTGGCTATAAACTTTTCAATTTGATTTTCAAACATCTTGCAACTACAGACAGAACAAGTACTCTGGTGCATGAATGGAAAAAAATAAATGGAGTATAAAAGTTAAACACATATAGATATGAAGTGAAAGAGGGAGCAGAAGAACGACAAGTTCCATAAATACGCATGAAGACATGGAAAGGCAGACATTTACATAACATATTCCATATGGGATAGCAAAAAAAACATGTTCAGATATAGACACACAGACTCTTGAAAACATGAGAAGCCGATTAACATTACGCACACAAACAAAGGGTCTGCATTCTGTCTCAAGGCCAACGATAATGGTCTCCAGAGCATCCCTACTGAAGACCATGTTTATTTTCAAACCATCTAGTTGAAGTAGCACGTGTTTATAATCAAACCTGGTGCGCTGATGAGAATGAACAGAGCATATGAGAGATAGATGAGGGAGACAACATGAGTTGTATGTATAAACAGAGTCATGAATTGAGAACATTCAGCAAGCTGTGTGGTTGGATGCACATGTTGACAGGTTAGAGGGTCAAACCCCTTCGCCAAAGATATACAACGAGTGCTCAGTCCCGAAATAAAGCACGCGTATATATTGTGGTACATGTCAATCGGCCTGGAGGGAAAGGTTATAGTCTTTATCAAGATGTTTGTATTTTTTATTTTCTTCATTTTTTCTTTTTTTTTCTGTACATCGCTTAATTGGTAAAGCCGTAAAGGGCATAATCTTGATATTGTCCCTTCAAATACAAACTTATGTCCTAAAATAGATAGGAATCAACTCTAACTGCACCAGGGAGGAGAGGGAGCCAAGAGAGATATTTGTATTTTTGTTAAAGTTATTCGCTGTGACAGAAGCACAGAAGGAACATGAAAAATGTGACAACTTTTTTCCCCTTGCTTGTCCGAAATCTCAGAATAGAAGGCATCTGATTTTGTTTGTCAGGCGTGAGCCCCCTCCCCTCCCTGGATACGCCACTAACATAAATAACTGACAGTGAGTTATTTGTAATCTGCTGTAGCAGTTTGAGATGGCAGGTGAAGAAAACAGTGTAGGGGCTTGCTCCGAAACACTAACCAGCGCAATAGGGACTAATGGCTACCAATGATGATGAAAAGGGGAAAAACGACCTCCGTACTTTGAAGTGAATTAACTAGTAACCAACAATAGCAGTTGATGATATAATTCATTTATTACCAGTCCTATTCTGTCTTACCCCCCCCAGCTCTCTTTGTCGCTCTCTTCCTTCCACCTCGCCCCACAACCTCTCATGTTCTTATACTCTCTTATTCTCTTAATATTCTCTCTTACAATCGATCTGTAAATATGACTCCAATAGAATGACTCCAATAGAATGAGGATAAAATAATGATCTCTTATTGTTGTTTTCTTTCAATCTCTACATTTAATGAGATCGACCACCACCACTATGCAGTAGTCACATTCTTCACATCCATGACAGAATAGCGGGAGAGGATACGGGGGGGGGGGAGTTGGGGGGGTTGGGGAATCGGCCGCACCCCCTTTTTGAAACCCAACTGGTATACCTTAAGTACACAATAAAAAAGAGAATCATTGCCTCCTTAATTGTGTACTTTTCTGTCTCTGTGCCCCCTCTTTTACAAAATCCTGGATCCGCCCCTGGAATAGGAATTACATTCTCTTGAAATGCAAACTACAGGCATACGCGGGCTCTTACCTAAAATGTAAATAAAACCGGATCAAGCACCATTAGTTTGGGAACCCATGAGGCTAACTATATGTCGGTCTATTGTCCTCCAAGAAAACTTGTAAAGAGGCCCAACCCGGTGGCAGATTTAGGGGGGGGCAAAATCCTGGCCTGTGCCCCCTCTTTTGAAAGAAACTTATAAATCATTGTGCCCCCCTTTTAGAACTAACTTTTCATTTTATTTTTTATTTTATACTTTTTGCTTGTCAGAGAATTATTATTTTTTGTTTGTTTCAAGTATGCTTGTCAGAGAATTATGGAGGCATACTGGATCCCATAAAATCTGATACCCCCCCCCCCCCCCCCCCCACCCCCACTGAGTGACTTTTGGAGGGCTGGCGAGAAGTAAAAAAATACTAATCTCCCTCCAATCAGTTCCCCCGAAGTTGACAGCCATGCATTTGTGTGCCCCCCCCCCCCCACTCTACTACATCCTGTATTCACCCCTGTCAAGGACTGTCAGTGTCAGAAGCCCCCTCCCACTACATGGGTCGGTCTCGTTGGCTGAAGCCAATCTAAACGGCGATCAGCAAGCAAAAAAACTTTGATGAGCCAAGTTTGAGGCAAGAAGACAGAGTTCCATCGGCAACGCCACCACCTCGATCAGGATCGCAGAGGGGTAGACCCTAGCCTATAGGGCTAGACATCTTGTCGGTCACTATTCAGCTCAGCTATTCTGCTTGATCTAACATCAGTCATTTGGCTTGGCATAATTTGGTGATAGAACACTGATTATAAGAATTTATAATTTTACACATTGAATTTTGCCTCTCAACCGTTAGAAATATAATAATGAATTGGAACCTGTCAGGCGGATGTACGTCATCCGCTAGCGCAAGATCTCATTGGTTGTGGATCTCCCGTGATCGATACTACACGCCTATGTACACGCCCACATTACGTCATCAATATAAACAAACTTATATGACGTGTAGTATGACAACTTTTTTTTTTTTGTCAAAAGTATGCATATTCCTGTTATTCATTAGGGGTCTATTGGATATATTGAGCCTTAATTATACCTTTTCAGAGCTTTAAATTTCATGTAAATTACATTTTTCATAATTTTAAATAAATACTAGGGGAATTAAGATCATTTCAAAATCCCTGTTTTCATGTGTTAAACTATGGCAGCTGGAAGGCCAAAAGCATGCATATTCCCGTTTAATCATGCGGGGTCTATTGGACTTATCAAGCCTTAATTATACCTTTTCAGAGCTTTAAATTTCATGTAAATCACATTTCTCATAATTTCAAATAAAAACAAAGGTAATTATAATCATCCTAATATTCCTTGTTTTCATGTGTAAACCTATGGCAGCCGAGACTGTTTTTTGTCAGAAGCATGAATATTCCTGTTTATTCACGCGGGGTCTATTGGACTCATTGAACCTTTATTGTACCATTTCAGAGCTTTAAAATTCATGTAAATCACATTTTTTGTATCTTCAAATAAAAACTATGGGAATCATAATCATCTTAAAATTCCTTGTTTTCACGCCTAAACCTATGGCAGGCGAGACTTTTTTTGGTCAAAAGCATGCATATTCCTGTTTATTTATGTGGGGCCTATTCAGTCAGACCGCAGGTCGTATGCAAATGAGCAAAAAACGCGCATTTTATTTCCAGTGCCCGAAATGGACTTTCTCCCTGCACCCAGCCGGCTGTATCGCATGGTCATCTTTAAAGTTATGCTCTTCAATAAATATTAATGCTGTGCTCATTAGACTTTCTGCAAAAATAAATGAATAGTTTACCAACACAGGGATATTTTGTTTTAGTCAGAATTTTAAAAAGAAAATGTTTAATATAACTGATGAAATAGTCATACAAAAGCCTTTTTTTCACAAGATTTCAAGTTGTTAAAAGACATATAAAAAGTATATGAGCCGCCATCAAGACACATATGTATGGAAGCGCTGGAATCTCATCTTTTTCATCGTTACATTCAAATCATCCATAAATTTATGACAGAGTCAGGATCCAGCAATATTCAGCCGCAGATCATCCGTTGTCAAGACCATGGTCAAGACCATAGAATCTTAGCCCTGTGATTGGCAAGCGAGCCATCCATAACCAAGTGCGCGTTGAATGAAACATTGCGCAACCTGTTGCTTCATCCTTGCGCAAACATGCGCATAGCTGTTGCCTGGCTGTGAGAAAACATCTTGCGTGGTGGTAACCAATCAGAATGCTGGAATTGACTTTTTTAAAGACAAAGTGTGTACATCGGTTACATATTGCTGGATCCTGACCCTGTCATGAAGTGCACATTAATGTTATTTCAATCTTTGGAAAGTACAGAAAATGCCCTTTACGCTCATGTCAAATTTGCCCTGGCTCACAATAAAACTATGGTAGATTTGGCCAGATTTATATTTCATTTAATTTCCATTTTTGGTCATAAAAGGAACACCATTTTATACCAATTTCGTCTTTTATTTTGAACACAATAAAAGCATGTCACAAATCTCTGATCCCTCTTCTTTTATTTGATGTATAACTCATGACAATTGGTGAATGATAAGTAGGCTATTCAATAGTTTGCAAATGAGATCTTCCTGGCTGTTCTTGCTCATTATGTATTCATAGTCAGGCAGAATTGGAAATAAAATAGCGCACTTTTAGGGGACCTGCGGATTGGATGTATTGGACTCATCAAGCCTTAATTATAACTTTTTAGAGCTTTAAATTTCATGTAAATTACATTTTTCATAATTTCAAATAATTATTAGGGGAATTAATATCATTTCAAAATGCCTATTTTCATGTGTTAATCTATGGCAGCTGGAAGGCCAAAAGCATGCATATTCCTGTTTATTTATGCGGGGTCACTTTCACTTTTTGAGCCTTCCTTAAGCTTTTTCAGAGTCTCAGATTACATCTAGGGGAACTATAATCATTCTTAAAATTCATGTTTTTATGTGTTAACCCTATGACAGATGACTCTGTCTAAAGCAGGCATGATCCTGGGGATTCATAGTATCATTTATTGACAAAAGAGGTTCAAAAATTCTTTTTTGAACTATCCATCCTTTCTCTCGTGCAAAAATCAGACTTAAAAAAGATAGAGTAAGATATGAAATATCAAGAAAAATCTTTTTATGTGTTATACCTATGGCGAACGTATTCCCCCCCCCCGAGACTTTTTAACACGTCAGTAATTTACGCCTGCCAAAATGTACTACGGAAGTAGGTGACAGTCTTAAACTGTCTTGATACTATTAAAAGTCTTTGCCTTCGCTAACTCTACAGGGGAGCTAAAATTATTGAGTACAGTACTGTAAATGCAGAAATATTCGCCGTACATTAATTTTCGCGGATTTCGCGCTATTTTCGGCGGGCGCGAATTCTAGAACACGCGAAAATATTAGCACAATTTCTTATGCTTGTTTTGAATGGACGCTGCATAGCGCGCTTCATCTGATTGATACGTGTTTGCATCCAATTCATTTTAGAGTGCGAGTGAGTAATTGTGCAGCGCAAATTCAAGAACCCGCGAATATGTTTTTGGGTCGCTCAGCGCGAAAATTTAATCACGCGAAAATAACAGCGTTTACTTACCATGATGGATATTCATATTTTCACCACAAAATATTTATTATGTTTGATACCACTTTAAAACCTACAGACCCAATATCACTGCAAATAATTACTGTAATTCAAAAGTGAAATATTATGTAAGATGTGTGAATGCCCGGGACTGAGTGTTATCTACTATATAACCAGAAACTTAAAGGGAAGCTTGAGTTCTGGGAAAGGTAAAAAAGAATTGGGAAGTTTCTCATTCTTATTATGTTAGTTTGGAAGATTATCATGGTAGATATGTCCCCTGAAAATGATTGCTCTTCAAATACCCTCATTCAAAATATGACAAGAAACAGCTGAAATGTTCGGGCCGAACATTTGTGCGTAGTCCCATATACATATTTCTGTGTGTAGTCCACGTGAATCTCAGCAGGACTGAGTCAATTTCTTATCATTTGGTGATTCCAAAACCTTATAGCATACACCAATTCTTATGTGCTATATCATCAACCTTTCCCAATTGCTTTGAGACAGTTTCTTTGACAATTCAATATCATGACCAGAACTCAACTGTATCTTTAAGGCAGCATGCATGAATCTATCTGTAATTTCATGAGTGGTTTAGATTTTACAAATGTTTTATGAAGCAAAATTAATTATGACATTCAAGTAAGTTTCACGCCACAAAAACAGCAGTCATTAACAATTTGCAACAGTTATCCCATCTCAAAACATTGCACAATATTTGATTGAACAGTAGTTGACAATTGTACCTAAATGGTAATATTTTCAACTATCAATTTAGATTGTGCTTTATCAATACCATATTTGTAGGTATACTATAATACATCTTCCCAAAGTTTCTGTTTCTTTATCTCTCCGTCCATCTGCCTGGATGTCTGGCTGACTTTCCATCCCAAGCAAAAGTACAGCATCTATGCATGGTATGGGTACATCTGGTAAAGTAACCAGAACATAATGTTTGCGTGCACCGGGACTGATTCCCTACACCTGGCTATCACATTCTCATGATACAACAACCTTTCCACCAGCTGTGCTCAACCCTACTTGGCTAGAAAAACACAACAGCCCGCACCTTTTATTTGTCAGGAAAACACATCTATGGGACTAAGAGCTTGCGTAAGCACTCTTTTGCCAAACACATTTTTTTTCTGTTCTACCTTTACCTTTTCCTTTTCCAAAAGCTGCAGATTTGATTTAAAGATGAAATACAATCAACAGAGCATTGCATTTCATTCCACATTGGCCTGTATAAAAGATCCTACATGCTACCGACATTTTAACAAACAAAATCAATGTTCCGGAGATGGTGAATTCATATAAAATAGTACCAGAATAGACTCGGGTAAATATACACCTTTTCCAAGCAGTATGTGTCATATTATTAAAAGTCACAAGGGTAATTTTTTATGCTGTATTAACAGTACATTTTAGCATTTCTTGCACGATTTTTTTAAGTGTGCTCACTCAACCATGACGTGATGAAAGCCTCTTATGTTCACATAACACCTCATGATACATTTTGGTATTTTTTGTATTTTTTTTCAATAAGTTATTTTTTTTTCAATAAGCTGAATGGATTTTGCAATTTCAAATTCACAAGGGTTGAATTTTTTTTAAATTGTGCTCACCCAACCATAATAATGAGAAAAGTGTTGGGATAGGTGTGAGGGGGTCAAGCGATGGATAATAAACAAACAAATCTGGGAGTAATATGCCGAAAGATTTGTTTACAAATTAAAAACAAATCTTGTTTCACAGTATACCCAAAATGACCCTTGTGACTTTTGAAAAGCAACAATTTTGCCTTTACTTTTTGCTCACTCATGCACGACTCAATGGATCAATCTCATCTCACAGAAATGTTCGTCAATAAGTGTAGGAACACTCCTGCCAGGGTATTTTGCTCAAACCCTTTTAATTAAAAAGTTATGCCATTTTGATTAAGGGGGAAGTTCCTTTACTTGTTGTGTTTATTAAGCTTTTAGAATGAAGTAATAATGTATTCAGATGATTGAAACTACACAAGAAAAGATCCTGACAGATAATCCAACATTTCGAGAAAAGAAAGGGACCTTCAATAAGAGCATGGAATCAGTTGGGCAAATCAGGGAAATGTAACTAAGATTTCCCTGGACAGATCACTGGAAAATGGCAAGATCTGTGAACACCTTCCAACATGTGCTCAAACGATCTTGCAATATCTGTTCCTAATAAGATAAAATGGAGACAACCGCGTAGCTAGGTTTTCATTTCAGGGGGGTGGCGGTTGTGAGCACACAAAGTATGCGAAACACTGATGAGCACGCGAAGCGTGCTCCCCCGGGGGGGGAGTGGGTGCAGGGGGGGTGGGTGCAGGGAGGGGAGTTCCCCCCCTCCCGCACAAAGCGCAAAAGCTTAGACTTTTTAGCAACTTTTGAGAGAAAGGTTCATAACTTTTTTTAGGCGGAAAGCTTGTTCGACACCCTTACTGCTTCTCAATTATTTGGATGCTATACTGCGCTGTAAATGTAACAGGGGTGGGCGCAGAAGGTATTATGCTTTTAAATGATATCATGATGGCATCCGCCATCCGTACATGCTTTACCGAGCAGCAGCATTTTGAAAATGACATGTAAAATCTCAGCTGTGCCGGATTTGGGTAAAACCGTGAAAACGTTAGGATCACATGCGGACAGGACCCAAATGTAACATCACATTTAAAACCCTATGAGAAGAATGTTTTCATCTCTTTCTTCAACAATGAGGGCAAGGATAATGCTCTCATCATAAAACAAAGGATGGTCAATGCATTGTCAATGTTGGGGATAAAGAAATAACATGTTTTGTATTGAAATGGTACCTGGAATTGAAATGAAAAGCAAGTTTTAAAACATTTTTCTGAACTGAAGTTTCTTTTAAGAACAAAATGGACAGAAACTAAGGTGATATTTTTCATAAAAGTAAAGTAAGTGGCACTTTATACTGTCATCAAATAGAAATAAAAGGGTGGAAAAGGCACATAAGGCAGAAAAAATATCAAGATTATGGCAATTTCCCACCTCAGGAGGGGCATCTTTTCCATCACACCAAGGGTACTTTTTCATCTTTTGAGGGATATTTATTGAATTTGGAAATTTTGGGGGTGTATGCCCATGTCACCAATGGAAATTTGTATTGACCTGTGTTTTATGAATTTCTCATTGAGTGCATGCCATCACACAGGGGAATTTATTTTCACGTACCAAATCTCTTAAAGCTGGTATTTCCCTTTAGTCATTTTCGCATGTGATACTAACGTCTTCACGGTTTTACCCAAATCCAGCACAACTGAGTTTTTACATGACATTTTCAAGATGCTGCTGCTCTGTAAAGCATTACGGATGGATGCCATCAAGGTATCATTTAAAAGCATAATACTTCTACTTTATGGAAAATAGATAATTATTACCATAGAGCACATAGTGTGGTCACAATAAACCTTCATTTTAGGGTTTCATTTTTTCTGGGATGCACTGTATATAGAATAAGAAGGGAATAATAAACACTATAAATAGAATCAGCAGGGGGTTAATAAATACTATATATAAAATCAAAAGGGAATAATAAATACTACAAATAGTGTATAAATTAAGCCATAGTTTAAAGGCTCCATCTCTTACCGTTAGAAGCCAGACAATAAAGACAATTTCAAAAAAACCTTGCCAGAAGATTAAACTTCAAAAACTTTTGGTTACGAAAAATAAGATAATATGACTGGTGACGTAATTACAGAATCCCTTTGAAATTTTCCTCTAGTTAACAAGATATTTATGATTTTAAGCAGGAGTCAACACCAACAAGCATCCAGTGTACATGGGGCCTATACTTGTGCCTCCTGGACCTCCTAAAATTTGATACCTAAACAGGGGCCCCATGCATACATACTCTAAAAATTTCAACCCAGAACCCCTGTGAAAAATGTAAAGCGTGGAGCCAAATTTCAGGGTTATACATACCTCCAGTTAAGAAGATTTCCATGATTTGAAGAAAATATGTAACACATTACAAAGAGATATTAATATTTCTCTGAATAAACAATGTTTATTGTTCTTAAAACTTTCAGGGATGGATTTACTTAGATTCTCAGACAAATTGATAGACAATTCATCTATTTTTATGACCATTTCAAAATGATACAAATAGTACCTTTAATGTTGCCTTCTTGATGTAATAAATCCTTTTCTCTTTAAAGTTTTAAGAGTCACAGAAGCCTGTCAAAATTATTATAAAACCATACTTTTGAAAAACTCACTTTAAATATACTCTGCAAAAACATTCCACAACAATAAGTAGCAGTTGCATATTCTATAATGGTTTTTCAACGTTTGTTACGGCATTGTCGATGATTCAGAATAGTTCTAAAATCCTATTGTTCCCAAAATAGAACAGAAAGTTCTTCTGACTATGTAAAAAACACATATGTGATTGTATTCAACAATGATAGCATGAATACAATAAGGAAATAGAAGTCTAAATGAAACAAAGCTTGATAATTAAAACATCTGTATCATCAGATTAGCCTCCAGACAGTCCCAATGTAAAAACATAAAATTCTGTTTTAGGTTTTACTGTTCTGAAAGTATTGGGGAGTGTGATAAGAATTTAACAAAGAAAACCGGAGTAACCAAATATGTCTGTCTTCTCTTTAAATCAAACTGAATTCATTTAAGAAGATATCACAAGCTGAGAGTCAGAAGGGCACTAACTCTGTGAGTTAATACCTCACATGACTTTAGTTGCTCTCAGCAGACAATGGTCAGGTGCACACGAAGGGAGCTAAATTAAGTTTCGCTTGTAGTTTCAAAAATTTTTTGGGTATCTTGTAGTTATCTTGTAGTTTCAGACCATATGAACAGACTCAAATTTTCGAAACTTAAAGTTTACTTGTAGTTCCAGAACCACAAGTAAGCTTGTAGTTAATGCAAAACCAAAAGCAGTGAGGGGTCCTCCTCGTGGTTACAGACAGTGTGGTCAGAATAAACAAAGTAAAATAAAGTTTAGCAATCGTGTTGTTAATGATGCCCTCTCTGGCTCATGTTAAGGCCCCGTCACATTAGAGCGTATAGAGCTAGCGTATGCGTAGCGTACACCATTTTTTCTCGAAATTCAGAAAAAGTCGAGATACGCTCGAATACGCTCGAATACGCTCGAATTCAGCGAAGTAGTGAACGTATCAGACGTACGCCTAACGAATGAGGAGCGTATGCCAACCGTATTACTAGCGTACAAAGTAACGAATGAAAGCGCATGCGTACCGTCCATCCAACGGATGCTGAGCGTACGAAACGAATGAACAGCGAATGTCCAACGTGTGCATAACATGCTGCGGCAGTCAGTGACGTATTTCAGCTGACCCACACTTCACCAAATATGTGGAACAGTGAACATCTTAAGAAAAGTTCTTGCAGTTTTCAATATGGCTCCAAAGAAATCGAAGAAAAGGAAGCAACCTGCCAAGCAGGCAGAAAAAGCACCCGAGGCTGAATCAACACCAAATACTCCTGCCGGGACACTCGGCCCTACCGGGCATGATTCTCCCAAATCCCTAACCTCTCCACCTACTTGTGAGTCTGCTGATAGTCCGACATCATCCCTGATATCTGATGCCTCAGTCAGGTCCCAGCAAGGTGGCGGAAAGTCAAGGCAAGCGTAAGACCAGGCTCAAGAGGTTCTCGAAACGAGGTGTACTGCCTAGTTATTCTGTTGCGAACTCTCTCGAGGATCTCGTCATACATCTCGGGTGGCATTCGCGGATCCTCACGCCTCACGACGGAGCTCGATGAGCAGCTGATCATACAATCCAAACTGCCGTCGCCTCCGGATCCAGGCTCTGATCCACATCGATCTACCATGCTGCCATCCTCTCCTCCATCTTCTTCTGCCTCCTCTGAGCTTCCTCCATTTCTGATGACCAGCTGCTGCTGAGTAGATCTGAAGGAGCTTCTCGCAGCCGCTGTGACGTAACAGACAAAAACGCTACCTGTTCTGTGCGCATTCGTTACTCTATCGGTAGACTAGCGTCAAGCACGTCAGATGAACGCCTCGTGAAAGTTGAAGTAGGTCGGAATATGCTGTATATTCGTTGGCCATTCGGTAATCATTTGTTACACTAACGCTGTGTATGCGTTGTGCATTCGTTTCCGCAAAGTGGCCTGATGGCTGGACGTATTTGGACGAACAGCGGACGAATAAGAAACGTACACCCAGCGTGCAAAACGTTCATACAGCGAATGTTCAACGTATATATAGCGTATTGATTGATACGTTGTTATACGCTCAAAGTTTTGAACATGTCCAAAATAAAAAATCGGCTCCAGCGTATCTCTGCGAACCATTGCGAACAGCTAACGAATACAACGTACGTCGAACGTGTTACGAACGATTAGCAACTTATGCGAACGTATATCCAAATTTTTGAATACATTGGGCATTTGTTGACTCGATACGCTGTAGTGTGACGCGGCCTTTAAATAACTATGGGACTAAGAGCTTGCGTGAGCACTTTTGCCACACACATATTTTTTCTGTTCTACCTTTTCCTTTCCCAAAAGCTGCAGATTTGATTTAAAGATGAAACACAATCTCAGAACAATGAGCTCATGTGAACCCTCATCACTGTTAGTGAGCCGTTTTTTCGCTAACTTACAGTTTCAAAAATACAAGTCCCATATAAACGTAGCTATCATGATTTGTTTTAATTCAGAGATCTAATGGAAAATGCACATTAACGGTAATTAACCCCCCAAAATAATAATTTTTTTTGTATAAGTCTAGTTATAATCTTCCCCAAATTTGAGAGCTCACATCAGGGACTGAATATGGGTACATGTATTCTACTATCATGAGACTCACACCCCCCCCCAAAAAAGAAAATAAATAAATAAATAAAATGATGGGACCCTCCATTTGTAACGTAGAACTGCAGCAACTGTTGATGAGCCTGCTGGTACCCACCCATCTGAATAGAGAAGAGTGAATTGAAAGAGAGCAAAAAAGAGAGAAGAGGAAAGAAAAGAGAAAAGGAGAGAGACATTGAGGGAGACAGAGAAAGAGGGGCAGAATGGGTGGGATGGGTGGGATGGGTGGGGAGGGTGAGAGGGAGATGCAGGGGGGCAGTCTTAATTAGAGGAATGTCCATGAGTTGTTCAACAGATAAACAAATTAGTAGCATTTGACTGCTGCTTATCATGGAGGTTCTACACCTCACATTAGTTTGTATTAAAAGACCCGATGTCATGTATTAAAGTAAGAAAGATCCATGTCATTTTTTTGTGCTCACATATGCTTTATAATATGTCATATAAATCAGCTTTCCTTACTTCACATCACTGTGAATTATTTAAATCCATTTTATCTTAGCTTAGTTAGCCTAACTGAAATCAATTTTAATACTAACTGGTGTATGCTGTAAGGTCTTGGAATCAGCAAAGTGATTAGAAATTGGCTCAATCCTGCTGAGAGTCACATGCACTGCACACAGAAATGTGCATACGAGACTACATACAAATGTTCGGCCTGAACACCTCAGCTGTTTCTTATCATATTTTAAATGTGAAGGCATCTGAAGAGCAATCCATTTCAGGGGACATGATAATCTTTCAAACTAACATAAAAAGAATGTGAGAACTCACAAATTACTTTTTACTTTTCACAGAACTCAACAATCCCTTTATTACTTACACTCGTCTGTTCTGATCCAACATCAAGAATCCTTGAATGGATGAAAAGATGTCTGCTTCTAGAGACTATTTTATGAATGAAGCCAGGATGCCAGTTTGGAAGAAGAAAGAGAATGGCCTGAGGTCCAGTGCAAACCAAGTCTGGTATGCCAGACATGGCCAGAGGGTCAACATCAGGCACCCAGGATACTTGAGGACACAAAACAAAGAGTGGGGAGGGTGGTACTTATGGACTGGTAACTCCTTAATACAAGCAGGAGGGGGCAAAAATGAAAGTACAGGAACTTGAACAGGAAATTGGCTACAAGAGAAGGGAATTGTTGGAAGAGAGAAGACCTGATTGAGAACCCCAAGTCTTTCTGCATATGATATTGAGGTGGTGGACAGTCACTCACAGGAGTTGGCAGTTTTCAGACCACACATCAATAGTTTCAAACAATTAAACATGATAATATCTTTGTCTACATCCATTCTCATAATTCTGCATAATTATTAGTTTATTCACTTAGATCTCCTCTAATTACCCTTATTTTGTACACAGGCCTGTATGTCTCTTTTGCTTCCTCTTCATATAAAGTCTTGGCTCATAAGATTTCACATTTCCTTACTAATTCCCATTCTCCCTTGCTCTTAATAATGACATATCTCCCAAGATCAATAAAGAGAGATAACAGTTTGGTCCATCTCTCATCCTTCTATTCACATTATCCTTCTTGTCATTATTCCTCTAATCCACCAGATCACATTCTCCTTCCTTCATCCTTCCCCTTTCTTCATCTTTCTTCATCTTTCTTATTCCTTCTCTACACAGTCCACCCTTTTTTCTCACTCCCTATCTTCCCTCCTTCACCTCTCTTCCCACAAACTCTGATTACTATCAAATTTGTGATGGAACAAGCGGAAGACAAACTCCATCTATCATCTTGCTACCACCTGTGTTTTCTCAAAAGAACCAAGCGAGGCCAGCGTTTGACCCTAAACACTGAAACTAGGGTGTAAACACTTGGTAGATTGTTCAGCTGATATCTTCCTGCCTCCTCCACCTCACCTCCTCCTCCTCCTCTCCCCTTGTCTCATCAGGGTGGTCAACAGTTCTGCCAAGGAAGGCATTTGACAAACTGTCATCGTAACACCAATCTGGCATGTGTTTGGAAATAAACAATAACATTGCCTTCTGTATATCTGTTGAAATATGGGCGAGCATCTGGCAGATTTGGAGGGGATGATGTGACCCATATCAAACTTCAAAGCACTATGGAGGCAGATAGGTAACCTTTGTACACCATTTCATACTTCATATCAACATAGAAAAAAGGTCATCAAGGTTGCTTCATATCCACTGGCGAGTGGTATTCCTTACCAATCTAGATACATACATGTATGTCTCAGTAGTAAAAAAATAATGATTGATCAGTAAGTAGTATTCACACACACCCAATGCAAACATTACATTTGAAGAAGAAAAAAATGAACCTAACGGTTCAAACTTTTGGAGGCGTTGAAGTCCAGTGTATCATAAGGTACGGGGATCAATCTCTGCTACATCACTAACGTACTTTGGCAAGACATTAATCTACATTTCCCACTATCCACCCAGGTGAGGTAAATCGGTATATGGTTAGAAGATATTCCTTGAATGCTAAATAGCACCTTTTCATGGCAGCTCGGCTAAAGTCGGGTAATAATATGATACAATGTACTTCTTTAAGTGCACTAGAGTATATTTATATAGTAGGTGCACTACTTAAATGGACATATTATCATTATAATTATTAATGTAGGGATTACCTTCTGGGTAATTTTAAGGAATGCATACTGAGAAAGAGATTAAAAGGACTAGGAGGACAAGAATTGGAGCATGAAGGATAATTTTTATATTTGCTCAAGGCATTCAAAGAGTTTAGGAAAGGCTGTCATCTGTAACTCTTCTCATCTCTTGGCAATATTTGTAATTTGACATTAATGATGCTGATGAAATAGTCTTATCAGCCCTTGAATGGGGGTGGTCCCATACCATGTCTGATAACCACAGGGACTGTGCCACCCAACCCCCCCCCCCCCATATCTTCCATATGGACATCATCATCTTGTGAGTCAGGAGATAAAAACACAAATTGGTGTCATCTTTGCAAGGCCAGAATATAAACATACTGGTTTCACCAGTTTCATATCTTGTCCAGCTCTCGTTTATGAGATGTCTGTGTGTTAAACACATCTTGTATTTCTAAAAACAAAATGATAACTAAAAATATTTGTGGGAATATGCTAAAACGTGTGTTCTTGAGAAATATTTTCCTACGTACATTACTAAATTTTGAATTTAAATGAATATAAGAATGAACATTAAGAAAGTGTTCAGATTACTTCTGGATATTTGTACACCTATTTATATCTCACTGAATCCAAGTCACTTTTAAAGAGAAGGTTGAGTTCTGGGAAGGTGAAAATAATTTGTGAGCTTTCTCATTCTTTTTATGTTAGTTTGAAAGAACATCATAAAAGAAATGACCCCTGCAAAAGGTTGCCCTACAAATACCCTCACATTTGAAATATGACGAGAAATACCTGAGGTGTTCAGGCCATACGTTAATGCCCAGTTTGGGCAGTCCCACATACCCATTTCTGTGTGCAGTGCAAGTGCTTTTCAGCGGGATTTTTGGGGTCAAAATCTTATCATTTTGTTGATTCCAAATCCTCATAGCAACACCCATTCTTATGTAGACATGCCTAACCATTCCCAACTGCTTTGAGACAGTTTCTTTCACAATGTAATCGCATGCCTAGAACTTGACTTTATCTATAAATCCTACTAACTACTAAAGCAGTAGGCCTGCAGTATAATCATGACATGTATTGTGTGCTGAGCACCAGAAGGGCATTAACTCATATACTTTAACACAGAGCCAACACCCTTCCGGAACTTAACAGATCTTGTGTTATGTGAAAATTTGAAAATGGGCTTTTATTACTGACAGTGACATAAAAGAACCTGGAAGAAAACTCACACACTAAATTATGAATAATGATTAGGTGTACATGCTTTAGGAATTTAACCATCATATACCACAATGCAAGCATGATTAAAGCACATGAAGCAAATCACAATTACGTACTATTCCCACACTCAAACCTGCTAGTTTAGGGTCAGAATACTCAGCAACCTCCATTAGTGTTGCCATGGTAACAGAAATCCACGCTCCTAGCCCTCTGGATGATATGATGTTAGACAACAGGTGGCTATGCCACCCAAAAATCAACAATCCATTCTCTATCTTATCCATCTTACCCCTCTTGATGGTGTGCCCTACATAATTTTCTCTCCATTCACTTGTGCATTCATTCAAATATAAGCTGCTGAGAGCTAGAAAGCTGTTAACTAGTACTTTACAAAGAATGAATCTCCTTCTGGCTCTCAAAAGATGATAAAACATTGCAAGAATGAATGAAATTGTAACCATTATGAATGGTTACAATTTGTTATTTAAGTTATTACAGCATGATTGCATGTGTCCACAAAGCAACAGGGAGAGGCCTCTATCATTATCTC